>JAKTTU010000006.1:600000-804297 GCA_030581595.1 Yamadazyma blattariae | reverse complement strand
AAAGGAAAAAAAAAAAAAAAAAAAAAAAAAAGAATCTCCCGGGGGCGAGTCGAACGCCCGATCTCAAGATATCTGAGAATACTAATTACAGTCTCGCGCTTTAAACCAGCTAAGCTACCAGGAGTTTCACGACATTCTGCCGCTTTTTTAGGCTTATGTCGTGCCAGATTTTCAAACATTCATTTTTTTCAATTAAAAATGGTATCAATATAATATTTGAGATCATTATATTACTATACTGTCGTTTAAAAGTAATTTTAGGATAATAGATGGTTAATAAGTTGAAAATTAAAAATTTAAATTGGGAGTGAGAAAAAATGGCTGCAAATCTGGGGTCTTTTTCTCTCCAAACTTGATTTTCTTTAAAAATGAGTTAATTTTAATATGACACTCCTTAAATCATTGTAAATCGTATGACTTATGTTATTATAGATCTATGATATTTTATAAGATCATGATTTTTCTCCTAAGAACTCTTATATTCTCTGGTACTATGAATCATTATTAAACCAATTACAATGTAATGAAATCATATTACCTGAATTTTCGCAATTTTATTGCAATATATCACGTGCAGCATCAACATTAAGTATAATAGCATTTTCATACGAATATTTCAGATTTTAGATAAAACCAACAGCTTTTGAAGTTATCCTAAAACTATTACAGTCCCATAATGTCATTGGAGATAGTTTCACAAATCGTTGAACATATCAAAGGTCAAGTCTTTGTTACAAAGCTGACTAAATTTGATAACTCAACTAGCTTTAAACAATCTGTTGCAGTTAATGAAAATGATGCATATTTATGGATCAATGACTATTTGACTGATATTTATCAAGATAAAACTTCAAAACATGGTGATGCTAAAGATGATTCAGCTTCTGGTTCTGCTATTGCTACTTCTGCTACTGATGAAGAATATTCTGATGAAATCAATACTATTGTTACCAATGGTAAAACTATTTTCAATAATTTACCAGTTTTATCGTTAGATAATTTCAATGAGATCCCAATTGTTAATCATATTGAATTACTGAATTTTGATTTTCAAATAATCACATCATTAAGAGATTTATCTAAACCAATTTTAATTTCACAAAATTCAGAAGATTTAGTTGCAAATACTAAAATTTCATATAATTTAGCTAAAAAATTAAAATCTTCAATTTTCCATTTTATTGTTCCATTTACAATTAAAAGTAAACCAAATCTTAAAACAAATAATATTTTCTTAAAAGATAATGAATTATCAAAATTAGAAATTGAAGAAATTTTATATAAATTTAATATTTTACCATTTAAAGTTTTAAATTTAAAAAGATTATCAAAACCAAAAGATTTAGTTGTTTATTTTGGTTTAATTAATGATGATTTAGTCAATGCTTTTACTAAAGAAAATGTTTTATTAATATCAATTAATTTATACAAACCATTTAAAGTTCCTTATTTATTAGCTTTATTACCATCATCAATTGAAACTTTAACCTTTGTTCAACAATCAACTAATCCAAATATAACAAGTTTTTCACCATTAATATTAGATTTTTTCCAAGAATATTCTAATTATCAATCAATGAAAAATTTTAATAAAATAATTTCAAGTTATTTTGGTTATAGTAAAAATTTGATTCAGTCAGTTAATAATTTAGTTAATAATATCAGAAGTGAAAATCCAATTCAAAATTTAGTTTTTGGTAAAATTGGTATTGAATTATCAACTAAAACTGAACAAGAAAGATTAAATCAAGTTAATGAAAGTATTGAAAGTGCAATTAATTTAGAAAAACCTTATTTAGAATTATTAAATCAAGTTAATTCAAATCTGGAAATATTAAATGAATTTAATTCCAATAAAATTCTGAATAATCCAGAATTTGGTTTTGGTAAATTTTTAAAAATTAATGAAGAAATTAATTCATTAACTAATATCATTTATAATTCAATTCAAGATAATAAATTTAAATCAAAAGATAATAATAAATTATTAGATGATTTATCAAATTGGTTAACATCAAAATTATCATTTGAAGAATTACCAAATTTAATTGAATTGTTAGAATCAGATCCATCAGAAGTTTCTAAAAATATTTTAAAAGGTAAAGATATTTTAAAACAAAAATTAATTTCAAATTGGTTAATTGGTTCAGATTCTTGGTCATATGATTTAGGATCATCTGGTGTTCATAATTTAATTTCAAGTGGTAAAAATATAAATATGTTGATTATTGATAATGAACCTTATGATACTAAAACGTTACAAGAAAAAACTATTAATGGTTATCGTAAAAAAGATGTTGGTTTATATGCTATGAACTATGGTAATTGTTATGTTGCATCAGTAGCAATTTATTCATCTTATACTCAAGTTTTACAAGCTTTTATTGAGGCTGAAAAATTTGATGGTCCGTCAATTGTTTTAGCTTATTTACCATTTAATTCGGAATATGATAATACTTTAAATATCTTAAAAGAAACTAAAAAGGCAGTTGATATTGGTTATTGGCCATTATACCGTTATAATCCATCACTTGAAGATGAAAAATTAAAATTTAAATTAGATTCTGATAATATTAGGAATCAATTAAAAGAATTTTTAGATCGTGAAAATAGATTAAGTTTATTAACCAAGAAAAATCCAACATTATCAAGAAATTTAACTGCTAATGGTAATCAAGAAAAGACTTTAAAACAAGCTAAAAATGCTGATGATGCTTATGCTAAATTATTATCAGGATTATCAGGTCCTCCATTGACTATTGCATTTGCAACTGATGGTGGTAATGCTCAAGGTGTTGCTAAGAAAATTAATCGTCAAGCTTTAGGTAGAGGATTAAAATCAGTTGTTGTTGAATTAGATGATATTTCAATTGAAGATTTACCTAATGAAACTAATTTAATTGTTGTTGTATCAACTACAGGACAAGGTGAAATTCCATTAAATGGTAGAACCTTTTGGGAAAGTTTTAAAGATTCAAATGATCTTGATTTAGCATCAGTTAAATTTTCAGTTTTCGGTATGGGAGATTCAGAGTATTGGCCAAGACATGAAGATGCTCATTATTATAATAAGCCAGGTAAAGATTTATATTCTAAGTTTAAATTATATGGTGGTGTTGAATTAGCTGAATTAGGTTTAGGTGATGATCAAGGAGCTGATGGTTATAATACTGGATTAAATGAATGGTTACCAAAAATTTGGAAAGGTTTAGGAGTTGATGATGTTGAAGGAGTTGAAGAACCAAAACCATTAACTAATGAAGATATGAAAATTGGTTCAAATTTCTTAAGAGGTACGATTGCTGAAGGTTTAGTTGATGATTCAACTGGTGCAATTTCTGCCGTTGATCAACAATTAACTAAATTCCATGGTATTTATATGCAAGATGACCGTGATATTAGAGAAGAACGTAAATCTCAAGGTTTAGAACCAGCTTATGCTTTTATGGTTAGATTAAGATTACCAGGTGGTAAAGCAACCCCTGAACAATATCTTAAAATGAATGAATTGGCTGATGATAAAGGTAATGGAACAATTAAATTAACTACTAGAGCTACATTCCAATTACATGGTATTGTTAAACATAAATTAAAACCTGCTATTAGAGGTATGAATTCAGTTTTATTAGATACTTTAGCTGCTTGTGGTGATGTTAATAGAAATGTTATGATTAGTGCATTACCTCATAATGCAACAGTTCATAAGCAATGTAGTGAAATTGGTAGTTTAATTTCTGCACATTTATTACCTGAAACCACTGCATATCATGAAATTTGGTTAGAAGGTGCTGATGAAAATGATAAACCAGGTTATGTTGAAGCATTTGAAAATAGAACTTTTGGTCCAAAGAAAAAGAAAATTTTAGTTAGTGGTGGAGCATTAGTTGATCATGAACCATTATATGGACCAACTTATTTACCACGTAAATTTAAAATTGTTATGACAGTTCCACCATATAATGATGTTGATGTTTACGCTCATGATGTTGGTTTAATCGCTATTGTTGAAGATAATCAAGTTTTAGGTTTTAATGTTCTTGCTGGTGGTGGTATGGGCTCAACTCATAATAACAAAAAGACATATCCAAGATTAGGTTCAATGTTAGGTTATGTTGACAAAGATCAAGTTCATATTGCTTGTGAAAAAATTATGTTAGTTCAAAGAGATTTTGGTGATAGAACTAATAGAAAACATGCCAGATTAAAATATACTATGGATGATTTAGGAGTTGAAGTATTTAAAGGTAAAGTTGAAGAATTATTAGGATATAAATTTGAAGAACCAAAAAAATTTGAAATTACTTCAAATATTGATTATTTTGGATGGTGTAAAGATGAATTTGGATTAAATCATTTTACTGCATTTATTGAAAATGGTAGAATTGAAGATACAACTAAATTACCACAAAAAACTGGACTTTTAGAAATTGCAAAATATTTAGTTGGTAAATCAGGAGAATTTAGATTAACTGGTAATCAACATTTGGTTCTTTCAAATATTACTGATGAAGATTTAATGCATGTTAAATCATTATTATCAAAATATAAATTAGATAATACAGATTTTTCAGGTTTAAGATTATCATCAGCTGCATGTGTTGCATTCCCAACTTGTGGTTTAGCATTTGCTGAAAGTGAAAGATATTTACCAAAATTAATTGATCAATTAGAAGCATCATTAGAAGAATATGGTTTAAGACATGATTCAATTGTTATGAGAATGACTGGTTGTGCTAATGGTTGTGCAAGACCATGGGTTGCAGAAGTTGCATTGGTTGGTAAAGCTTATGGAGCTTATAATTTAATGTTGGGTGGTGGTCATCATGGTGAAAGATTGAATAAAATTTATCGTTATTCAATTAAAGAAGATGAAATTTTAGATATTTTAAAACCATTATTTAAGAAATGGAGTTTAGAAAGACAAGAAAATGAAAATTTTGGAGATTTTGTAATTAGAACTGGTGTTATTAAACCAACTTTGGAAGGTAAATATTTCCATGAAGGTATCCCAGAAGATGCTTAATATAAATTTATTTATTGCCCTATAAACTCTGCCCAAAAAAACTCTGCCCTAATAAACTCTTCCCAGAAAAACTATAAACTCTAATCCAATCCGTTATTCCTATCTTAGTGTTATCAAATTCATTCTATCTATTTAAAAAAATCTCTGTTCATCTCAATTTTTTACCAGGACTTTGCTGTTTTAATCTTTTTTCGTGAAGTTGCTTTACATCACTAAGTAAACTTTTAACAGTTGGACTTTTAGTTCTTTCAACATCTAAAACATCACTAATTTTAACATTCCATAAAGTAACACTAACTCTATTTATTCTTCTATTTATTATATTTTCAATTTGATTGCATACTTTATTTGATTCTTGTTGTAACTCGAGAATTGATTCATCTCTTTTGGCTGTCAAGTATCGTATAACTAATTCCTTTTGAGCTTTTGTATATTTTGGTTTACCACTCATAGTTTGAAAGCTTTGAAAATCTCAATCTCAAAGTTTTCAAGAATCAAAGGTAGAGAGAAAAATCTCAAGTCGCGGGACTGTCGAAATTTGAGAGTGGCAATTGTGAAAAGGTTCAGTTTTGATAAACGTCTGATTAATAGAAATTTAATAAGGGGGAAACATGGGTTTAGAAGCAACTATGATTGTCATTGACAATTCAGAATATATGAGAAATGAAGATTTTGCACCTTCAAGATATGATTCACAAAAGACAGCAATGGAATATATTTTTCAAAGTAAAGTTAATGCAAATCCTGAAAATACTGTTGGATTATTATCATATGGAGGTAATGGACCACAAGTTTTAAGTACATTAACAAATAATTTTGGTAAAATTTTAAGTGGAGCCAAAGAAGTTAAAATTGATGGAACAAATCATTTTTCAAGTGGTATACAAGTGGCAGCATTAGCATTAAAACATCGTCAAAATAAATTACAAAATCAAAGAATTATAATATTTGTTGGATCACCAATTGAAGAAAATGAAAAAGATTTAGAAAAATTAGCTAAAAAAATGAAAAAGAATAATATTGCAATTGATATTGTAAATTTTGGTGAAGATAATATTAATTCAAGTAAATTAGAAAAATTTCAATCAATTATAAATAATCATGATAATTCTCATTTATTATCTGTACCTGCTGGTCCAAGATTATTATATGAAGTAGTTGCAGGTAGTTCTATTTTAGTTGAAGAAGGTTTTGAAATTCCAACTGGTGTTGGATCAGGAGGAGATTTTGGAGATTTTGGAGGTTCAGGTGATTTAATAGATCCAAATATGGATCCTGATTTAGCATTAGCTTTAAGATTATCATTAGAAGAAGAAAAGGCAAGACAAGAAAGAGAATCAAAGGAAAAGGAAAAAGAACAAGAAAAGGAAAAGGAATCAACTAATGGTACTTTAGAAAAAATAGATGAAAATGATGAAAATGATGATAAAGATAAAGATAAAGATGTTACAATGGAAGATGCAACTAAGTAAATAAACATAATACATACAGTTAAATAATGTAGTACTCGCAGTGCCCATAGAATCTATAGTACCCATACCATCTATAGTACCCACAGGATCCATAGTACCTTAACTAATATTCTATCTATCACTCTTTTAATTATATGTATGTTTAATTGGGAAGCTTTTGTGGTTCAAAATTCGCAAAAAAATGGTTGCAAAAACAAGATTGCAAAAAATAAAAAAATAACATAAATCACTAAAAAAATAAGAAAGAGAAAATAATCCCATTAATTAATGTTAAGTAGACACAAAAGGAAAAGTCCAAATAAGAGAAGTAGTGAACCAGTTACCTTTATTGCCCCATTAAGTCAATGTACTGTTACATCAATTGAATTAACTAAAGCCCATTTTTTAGATGCATATTCAAAAGGTAGATGGAATTTAAGTGATATACCAAAACCAAATTGTTTAGAAAATATTAATTTTATGATTCCACCAGAATGTTATAATGAATTGAATAGAACCAGAGTAGTTGAACATTATAATTCATTAAAACAATGGGAAGATAGAAGTTTTTTTAAAAAAATGATTGGTACTATTCGTAAAACTTTTGAAGTTAATGGAGTTTCAATTTCAATAATTAATCATCTGAAAGTGATTCTTAAATATGAATCAAGTTTAGATATGAATGAAATTAATAGGCAAATTTCAATTGATAGTCATGCAATTTTATCACAAGAATATTTTTTATTATATGATGCATCAAAAGATTGGAGAACAATTAATAATCCATTTATAACTGGTATACCTTATATTAAATTTTATTGTGGAGTACCAATTATTACTGAAAAAAATGAAATTATTGGAATTTTATCAATTTTTGATCAATTTCCTAAGAAAGATAATAATTTTAATAAAGTACAAATTAATAAACTAAAAAATTTTAGTTCAGAAATTATTAAATATTTAGATACTCCAATTAAAAATAGCACTATTAATTCAACTAATACTAATTCTAGTGGAAATGGCAATAATAATCATAATAATAATCATAATAATAATAATAATAATAATAATAATAATGATAATAAAAATTTAAGAAAAAATTTAAATTTTAATGAAAATTTAATTGAATTAAATGATTTAAAATTAAAATTAGGTAGAGCAACAAGTAGAGGATCATTAATGACAGTTTTTGAAAAAGATGGAAGTGGAGGACCATATTTACAAAATAGTAATTTTAAATTTTTAACAAAATTAACAAATATTGAAAATCAAGAAATTAATAATAATAAAAATTTAATGGATAAATTAATTAACATTGGTAATTTAAAAAAGGCATCAAATATTTTATGTAAAATTATTAGTATTAATTATAATATTCAATTTGTTTATATTTTAGAAATTAGAGTTGCAGAAAGTTTTAATATTGAATCAAAATATTTCCCAAATAACTTAACAAAAATTGAATCAGATAAATTTAATTATGCAAATAAATTAATTAAAAATACTAAAATTGAAAACGAATTTATGACCAGAATTATTGGTAGTTTTGGATCAAAATTTAATACGATGAATTTTGAAAATTCTATTCATTATAAATCATTTATTTCAGAATTTGGAATTAAATATAAAAATCAATCAAATGATTCAATTTATAATAACGGCATTTTAATGCCTTTTTTCAGACATAATTCAAAATTAGTTAAACAAAGAGTTAAAGGTGATAATTGTGAAATTAGTTTAAGAAGTGGAGGTTATTTAATTGGTTTATTTAGAGAAGATATTTCACAAGAATTTAAAAATGATTTAATTCTGAAAATTTTTAATAATGTTGGAATTTTAAGAAAAATTTATATTTAAATTTTCATATTAATATATTTATAATTATAACTAGCCACTCTTTTTTTATACATACTTTACTTTCTTACATACCCATTTCTCTCATTATTGCATCTTCTTCAGCGTATTGATCATCAAATGTCTCATCTTCAATTTGTTGTAAATTCGGAGGGATAATAGAATCAATTTCCGTAAGTTGTGGTACTGGGATTTCTTTATTAATTTCTTTCCCAGTCTCTTTATCACCCTTTTCACCCTCTGTCACATTCTCTTGCGTTGTTGATTGTACTGCTGGTTCTGTCTGTGGTTCAGGAACTCTAGCATCAGTAAAATTAGTTTCATTAGATTCATCATCATCGTCATCATCAACAAAAAGCCCAGTTCCTCTAGGTACTCTCATAGCAGCCATAAAATCATCATCTGAAACATTATAATCATCTTCGTCTACATTATCGTTATTATTACCATTACTACCATTATTATTGTTGTTACTATTATTGGTATTGGTATTGACATTGGCATCAATTTCATCATCATAATTAGCAACTATAGCATTATCATCTTCAAGATTCAAACTCTCAGGATCAACCATACCCATTTCAACTTTTAATTTACTAATTTCTCTCTCAATTAAATTCTTTCTATAAATTCTTAAACCAGGAGATCTATTAGTTAAATTTCTAATTAAATGTATACAGTCTTTAAAATTAGCTTTAGGAAATAAGGTATGACACCATAATTGATAATATTGTAATATTGATGATAAATTCTGTAATTCAAAATCAATTTTCGAAAGTTTTTTAGTATTCTTTCTTTTCAATACTCTACCTAATTTTTTATGAGTTTTAATTATTTGTGGTAATCCTTTTGGTCCTAGGATTCTATCTTGGTCAATTCTGGCCACTTTGGCTCTGACGACGGTTTTAACTTGTTGATCTAATTGTAAAATATCTTCACTCATCTCTTTACCAGTTGGTATCCTATTCAGATCTAATATTTACCTTTAGTTTTCGCGTCTGCTTTTGAGAAAACAGACGTGGAGACAAAATTTGACATTTAAGAGATGGTCACGTGAGGAGCAAAATAGCAATAATAGAAATAATAAGATTCACAACACAATAATAACCAATAACCATTGACAAAAAGTATTAACAATAAGAATTGACAATAAGTTTTTGATATAGAAGGGAAAAAATGTATAATATAGAAGGTACTGAACATTTAGTAGCGTTGTAATTGTAATCCCGTTTTTAATTTTTTTTGGCTGCAAAATGGGAAATATTGAGGATGAAACTGGTTTATTTAAGTTTTCACTAAAAAGACTAAATTTATCCCTGACTCGATTATTAGTTTACGACATTCAATTAGGAAGTTGATCAGTTATTAAGGAACTTTGTAACTATTCCCATTAGTTGTTAAGTTGGTTCCAGTTCAAATGTCTATTGTGGTGTCGCAGTGTTCAGTTACGACTTCTTATCGATAAGTGGGAGTTTGTTTAAATTCAAGTAATCCGAAAGACAGACTCTAAGAAAGTGCCCAATGAAATGTTTTATAAAGAGTTTTATAAAGAGTTCTTTTAAGATGAAGGTAAAGAGAACGATGATCCTGAAATGTATTTAGACTAGAAATTATAAGACATGGGAGAGAGTTATCATTAGGTACTAAATCTGTATTAACACATTTTTTCTATAAAGACACAATCACTTACTCTTAAAATAATCTATTACCATATCAAAAGATTCGGTATTATCATTAACAGATGACTTGTCATAGAGTCATCAATGAATTGTTGTCAATGTTAGTGAACCGTTATAAACCGTTATAAACCGTTATTTAAAACTTGGGAGGATAAATCTGAGAAATTATGTAAGAAAAATAGTAGGGATGCGACATAAAGGGTTGTAAGAATACAATATAGCTGAATGAAACTTGACATATTCTATTGTTAATCAAAAGAAAGAATAAGTCATCTATTCCCGTTTTAAGGTTAATAACCACCAAATTTAAATAATTTGATAATTCCATATAAAAAATATAATAAAGAATTAACATTTTCAGTAGTAAATAAGAATGTTAGTATCAATAAAGAATTTAATTACATAATTACATCATTTGAAAATTAACCTCCTTAATTCTATCAGTTTCCTTAAAGACATAAAACAGAAGTACACGCATACACATATATGAGGCCATATATAAGGCCATATACTATGTAAGTAGATATACAAGAATATATATAGAGTTAAGAGTCATAATCATTTTGAACTGAAACTAGTCCGTAGTGTCTCAAATTTGGCTGCAATTTCAATGACGAAGCAATTGTTTTGAGAAACAAACCAACTAACCAACTAAGTAAGTAAGTAAGTAAGTAAGTAAGTAAGTGAGTAAGTAAGTAAGTAAGTGAGTAAGTAAGTAACCTAGTAACTAATTAACTCATCAGCAATAACTTGAATTCCTTGTTATCTGTAAACTCCTTGTTATCTGTTCTTTAATTCCTTGTAATATTTTTTTCGTAAACTAGTTGGAAATCATCACTCAGATCCCATTTAGTCCAAGTCATTTGTGACCTACACATTAAAATTGTTGCGAAGTTTATTTTAATTTTCAATTTTGTAATCCCTAAACCCTGGCAAGGAATTCTTCAGAACCACAATTAGGATTATAAAGTCACCAACAATCCCAAGTCAATTTATTTTATTTTTTTGAGTTGGTTCAAGTTCTTCATTTTTTGCTGTTTTTTTTTTTCAATTGGTAAATTAGTGAAAAATCGGTTTTATTTATAGCCTTTGTATCTTTAAATTTTTTCAAAAAAAAAACACAATTTTTTTTTTTTTTTTTTTTTTTTTTTCAAAAAAAAAAAACAAAACACAGCACAGCACAGCAACCCCCCTGTTTGTTAACTCCATTGATATCAGTTCCCCATTGATTTGGCTCATTCATTAATTTGGCTCATTCATTGTATATTTTCCACACTATATATCAGAAGTTACATCTACAGATCATTTGAGATATACCCTTTGTTCAACTTCTCATTGTTATAACCTTCCTCCAGGTTTTTCAAATTTTTCCTAAATTTCAATATTTTCTATAGGATTCATAGAATTCAACTATATTATAATAATTTTATAATAATATTATAATAATTTTATAATAATATCAAAACAATTTTATAATAATATCAAAACAATTTTATAATATTTCATAGTTTATCATGCTATCACTTATCATTTCATCAATTTCAATGTTGATCAATTTTATTTTCCCATTACTTTTAACTATTAAACTGTTAAATAATAAAGATTCTAAACAACTGCAATATTTAAAATTCTTATTTAATTATTGGATTTATTATATTATACTAATTCATTTAGAAAATTCCCTTTTCATAAAACTTTTAGATTTATCTTTTTTCAATATTATTAATATTTTTTCATTTTTTTTAAAAATTTGGTTATTTTATGGTAAAGGTTGTTTAATTTTAACTTATTATTATTTAAATAATTTTTTACCTTCAAATTGGTTAATTTTAAATAATTCAAGATTAGAAATTTTTGAATTAAAATTTATTGATCCTTTATCAAATTTATTAATGTTAAATATTATAAATAATCAATTTTGGTTAATTTTAAATAATTTATCTGGTTCAAATAATTTAATTAATTCAATTATTAATGATATTTATAAATTTAATTATGATTTAACTACTTTTGCAAATAATCAAAATCAAACTAATAGTAATAATCCATTTTTTTTAAATTTTTCAATTCAATATTTTTGTACTATTGATAATCATCAAATTTTTAAAAATTATAAATTAACTAATAAATTTATAAATTTATTTAATTTGAATTATTTCGACGTTGATGAAAAATTATTTAATAGGAAAATAAGAACCAGATCTAAAACTAATAGTCCAAAAGGTAATAATAATAATAATAACAGTTTCAACAGTATTAATAACAATCAAGAAAATCATAGTATCTTAAATACTTTAGAACCAATTTTTTCAAATCATTCAAATCATTCAAATCATCAAACTCCGCAACATCATAGTCCTCAACATACTCCATATACCCTTTCACCTCATAGTATTCATTCTTTAAGTCCAAGAATGAGTCCTCAATCAACTAAAATCGATAGATCAATTAGTGATAATTTTAGATTATCTGATTCAAATCAAGAAATTAGAGAAAGGAGTATTCATGATGTTAAAGAAAGAATGGAAAGGGAAAGAAATATGTCTGAAAGAGAAAGATATTATGAAATTCAAAGAGAAAAAGAAAAGGAAAAAGAGAGAGAAAGAGAAAGAATTGATAGAGAAATTGATCAAATTTCAATTAATAGTAGGTCAAGAGCTGGTTCAATTAAACTTCATAGATCAAGTAATGGATCATTAAATATGAGTAATAAACCATCAATTGATCATGTTTTAAAAGAAAGAACAAGATCAAGAGCAGGATCAATCGATTTACCTTATCCTGTTAACTAATCTTGTAATTAATGAATAATGAAAGAGTTGCATTTAACAAAAAAAACCATAAAAAAAAACAAAAAAGTGAAAATAAATAAAAAGAAAAGGAAAAACCTGATTTTATGATCTTGGTGTAATATATTGATACCCTGTAATATCACTCATATTTATTTATTTAGTATAATTTCATGATTTAATGATAGTCTTTCTAATCTTTATTCTAGTCTCTATCTCATTTTTTTTGCAGCAATAAAACAAAAGTAGACAGTTGATTTTGAAAATCTTCGCATCTTAAATGTATATAACAGAATATCTACCTAGATTGAATACCATTTCAATAAACCTAGACTTCCCATATGAATTAGATACCATCACCCTGATATCATTGAAACCCAATGAATTATATATAACGACTTCAAATTCCACAAAATATGAAATAACATTACCAATAAATGGAAAATTTAAATTAGCACAATTGAAAAAATCATCAAATCTTTTAATTATATCTTTAAAAAATTTATTAAATGGTCCAAAATCAGATAATTTTATGATGATTAATGATTTACAATGGTCATGTAAAGATTTATTAAAGACTCCTAAAATTGGGAATGAAAATATTTTCCAATTTAAATGTTTGAAATGTGACCATGTAATATTTGATTCAAATAATAAATTCCATGATATGCCAAGTGAATTATGGGTTGAATTAATGGATATTTGGCATTGTCATAAACCACTTAATGATAATCAATTGCATACTAATAAAAATTACAATGGTTCACTTTCACCTAGTGAAAATCAAATTATTATTGGGAACTATTATTTTTTATTAAATCCTAAAAATAATTCTCCAAATTGTGCAAATTGTGGTAAAGAATTAGGTAAAATAGAATCAAATAATAATAATAATAATATCAAATTAATGAAATGGAATTTAAAATTATTTTATTCTAATCAGTTTGAAACTTATCCAAAATATTATTATATATATAATAAAATTCTCAATCAAATTAATTTAACAGCTAGTAGAAGATTAATTATTGGTAAATATCTAATTTGGATTTTCAATATTGGTATAGATATAACGATCCAAGATAAAAAATTAACTAAATGTTTAAAAATTTGTTATAATGAATGGGAAGACGGTGAAAAACCAATAGATCAAGAAATTATTATAGAGGATGAAAAATTATTATTGGATTTTTATGAAACTTTAGAGAATATTAATAGTTTGTTACCAAGCCAAACTAAATCAATGACTATTAATGAAGATAATGAACTTGTATTATATAAGATTTCCTATATAGGTCTACAACAATAAGTAATAATCACAATAATTACAATAAAGCTTCTTGTACAGCAGGTACAATTTGTTTTCTTGAAGCCGCAAGATTTTTTTGATTTTTAACTTTTAATCCAATTTCTTCTAATCTATCTCTATATTTTTCTAAATTATAAACATCATCATTTAATTCTAATGATGTTAAGTCTAATGGTAATTTATCAAATTCAATTCCTTTATAATACATTATAATTTCTCTACGATATTGTCCGGTTTTATCATTATAAGATGGAGTTATAATTAATAAATCTAAATTATTAAATTGTACAACATCTTTTAAACCAACAGTAATTTCATTATTTGAATAATTTTTAAAAATCCATTCACATGATTTACCAATTGAACTAAATCCAATTTCAAATTTACTAAAATTAAATTGTTTATAATCTTTTCTTAAAATTTCATTTACTTTAAATCCACTTAAATCTTTTTTAGCTGATTTAATTCCTTCAAAAAAATTGGTTAAATTTAATAATGGACTCATTAATTCTTTATATTGCTTAAATGCTTCAATATCAGGGGTTTCAACTTTAGCTGTCATATTAGATGTATCAATTAATAATGGTGCAAGTAAAATTTTAATAATTTCAGGTTCTACTTTAATCTCTTTAGAATTTAACTTTTCAAACCAATAATTGAAAACTAATGATGAACATGAACCACAAGTTCTAATAATTCTAGGTTTTGAATCTAAGAAAACTTGTTCATCTGCATGATGATCAATTATTGATTCAACTGATTCAATTTCACCATCTTTAAATGCATTAATTAATGTATTACCTTGTAAATTACAATGATCTACTAAACCTAATTTAACTTTACTTGCATTATTATTTTTACTTTTATTTTTCAATTCTTCAAAATCTTCAATAAAATATAATAAATCTTCAGTTATACAATGATCTTTTAAAACTAATCCAATATCTCTTCTCAATATAAAATCTTGTCTAGGGATATTAATTAATGGGAAACAAATTGATGAATCATACTTATAATTCAAATAACAATATGCTATGGCACTGACAACTGAATCCATATCAGCAGATTGGTTACCTGTAACCCATTTATTAGGAGTTTTAACAGTTTTCAATAATTCTAAAAATGATTTAAGACTCATGTGGGATTTGTGATATTTTTCTTTGAGAGGCTGCGAAAAAAAAAAATATAGTGTTTTTATTTATATATAAAGATTTTTTTTATTTTTATTTAAAGAAAATTTTTGGGGTACTTTTGCTCTACTTAGCATAATGTAATTTCATGTCTAAAATTTGTCTCTTTTGAACTTCACTTGGAGTTAATGGAAGATCACCATATGAAATTGGTCTAAACCAGAAGAAAAATCCAATTATAAAAGCAACAAAAATACTCATTAAAACATTCATTTTTCTTTTATTAACTACCATACCACCATCATTACGATTATTAGTACAAACGAATTCTAATAAAGCACCAGAAAATAAGGCAGCAATTAAATGAGCTGGTAAATAATGATGTAAAAATTTTTGTCTACCCATTAAAAAGAATGGGAAATAATGTGCACACCAACCAATAAAGAAAAATCCTAAAGTATTATATAATCTAGATCTAGCTTTATCACTCATTAATAAAACATTACGACGACGACTAATTTGATCAGCTAAAAGTAATCCTAAATAAACTGATAAGAAACAAACTTCAATCCAAAAACCGGCTACATTACCAGTAAAATAAATTTGTCTTTTATTAACGTTATCATTCCAAAATGATACACCACTTAATGCCAATGGCCAAGAATCGGGTTGGGAAGCAAATGGATGACTTGAGGATAATTTATTATTATGATGGAACATTAAAAATTGTAATTCCCACCATTTTTTTAAAAATGGTATTGGTTTAACTTTTCTCGGAGTATATTTATTTCTAGGATCTTGTGGTGTCATATTAACAATATCTTCAAATAACCAATCATTAGCAGTATCTTTAATCTTTTTATTACCACTTACTTCTTGATGTCCAAAACCCCATTCAGGTAATAATTCATCATCATGAGTCCATAATGCAACAACAGTATCAACATGAATAATTCTTAATGGTACTCCTTTAGTTTTAACTACTTTACGTTTATTTTGATTTGATGAGGATCCACCAGCAGCAAATCTAAGTCTGAATAAACTTTCATTATAAGCTTTGGAATAAGTTTCATTATCATAAGTAATTGTCATTTCTTCATTTGTTGCTTTTAATGGACTGGCAACATCATGTGATAATAAATAACCTCCAGTACCAACATGTTTAAATCTAACAATATCATTAGTGAATACTGCAACATCTTTAGTTAATTCAGAATTAGTTGGAACAATTTCCCATTGATTATTAATATCAGCAATAATATCAGTATTATTACCTTGAATTGAAGTAACTTGTTGAGTATTTGAACTAACTCTACCATCTTCATAACGTAAAGGGTATTTATCCAAGTGTGAATGTAAAAATCCTTCAGTTTCTTTATGTTTAATAGTTATAACATCATAATAATTAACAGTTTTTGAAAGTTTTGCCATTGGACTTTCTAATAAACTTTCTTGAAATTCTGCTGACATAAAACTATCACCAGGCCCTGATTTTCTTAAAATCGAAAAATGAACATAAAACCAAAATAAATAAATTATAAAAGGGAAAATAATCAATGAAAAAAATCTTGACATGAAATGTTTACTAAAATCATAAAGAGTTAATCCTTTTTTATAATCTAACCAATACCATAATTCATGTAAAACTGCAATACCAATGGTAACATAAGTTAAAACACCAACATATTTAGTTGAAATAACACACGATAATGATACACCAGTAAGATTTAACCAAATCCACCACCATTTAGTGAATGGTTTTAATCTATAAGTTGAAAACTTAGCATAAGAAAACATTGTTAATGCAACTGAAAGATTCAATGTTGCATCTAATAAAATTAATCTTGAATCAATTATATGAGCATTATCAAAACAAACAATTAAACTTGAAAATAAACATGCATCAACAGTATAACCTAAAGTCTTCATGGTTTGAAACATAACTGGAATAGTAACAACCCCTTGAATTGCAGATAATACCCTATAAGCAACATATGGAACATGATTAGTTATATAATCATCATTAATATTTTCAAATTTAAATTTACCATCATAACCAACAATCCAACCCATAAATGCAATTAAAAGTTTAGCAAATGGAGGATGTAAATCAAAAAAATAAGTACCTTCTAAATAATATGAAGCAAATTTACCAAAATGAACTTCATCGAAAACCACTTTACTTGGATGTGAAATTAATGTAAATCTAGTATAAATAGCAAATGTAATTGCAACTGCCATTGCAAACCAATATTTATATTCTGGATCTTTTGATGATACTGGTGAAGTTTCAACCTTCACATCTTGAATTTTCTCAGCCAATTCCTTTTTACTGGAAACTTTCTTCTTACCTGACATCTTTAACTTACAAAAATACAAGAAAACACCTATCAAGTGAAAAATTCACTACCAATTTTTTTTTGAGAAATTGTGAGAGTTTTTCTATTTTGGTTACACGTATAATATTTCAAAAACTCACTCTCGCGACACTTTCTTTGTTTGTTATAAGCCATGTAAGAGATTGTTTTACACGAAAAGGGGAAATGTCAATTTTTCAAAATTTATAATGGTAATTTGTTATCATTATTATATATACAATTATATCTTACATGTGTTTCTTTGAACGTTTTTGGTAACCTCCTCTTCCCTTGATAATTGGTGGTGTATTTGTTCCTGAGGTTGTACCAGAACTTGTACCAGTACCTGCAATCATTGGATAATTCTTCATTACTGCTGTATGTAATGGAGGAGTATCAAATTGCATTTGAATTGATTCTCCAGAAGAATTAGAATTTTGTCTATTATTTAATTCATAGAAATCCATTGGATTATCATTCAGATATCTTGGTTTATATTGTGAACTTTGTGATGGATTATGTTGCATTTGTCTATTATCACTTGTAATACTCATTGATCCAGGGATTGAAATTGGTCTTGATGATGATAATTGGGCAATTTTTAAATTTTTCTCTTTAATCAAATTTTCAAATTTTAATATAGTTGCTGTTAACTCTTGAATTTTGTTTTCATTTTGGGTATTAAATGTATTTAATTGATATGCAACATCATTTTTATTATTTGATAATTTTGATTCATAAATCTTTTTAGATTCTTCAAATTTTTTATTAACTTCACTAATTTCTTTTTGTAACATGTCAATATTATTAATATGAATTTGATTTTCAGATTTTAATTTATAAATTGTTGTTTCATAATCATCTAATTTATATGATTCATCATTTGAAGTTTTAATATTCACCAGATTTTTAACTTCCTTTTTAACTTGTTCTAATTGTTTTAATACTAAATCATATTCATTATTTAATACTTTAAATTCATTATTTAAATTATTAATTTCTTCATCTTTTGATTTTAAACTATTAACTAAATCCTTTAATTGATTATCAACTTGTTGAAATTCAATTATTTTATGAGTCAATTGTTCTTCTAATTGATTTCTATCAGTTTGTGCCATTAAAAATTTCCCAGTTAACTGTTGTTTATCAAATTCCCAATCTTTATTAGATTCAGTAAATTGTGATTTTAAATCTTGATATGATTCAATTAAAGTTTTATGATCAATTGATAATTGATCATATTTAAATCTTGTTTGATTTTGATCTCTTAATAATTTATCCATTTTTAATCTTAATTTAATATATTGAAATTTATTTAAATGTTTCATATAACTTGTAAACTCAATTTCATTTTTAGATAATAATAATTCTCTTTGATAATAATCAATAGTGCTACCAGAATATTTTTTGGATTCAGCTATTGGTGAAACAATTGATCCTTGACTAAATACAGTTTCTTTACTAGTATCAACAGATGCAATTGATGGTTGAGTTCTTAATACTTTTTCATTTAAACTAGTTGGGATATCATAATCATCACTGGATTTAGGGTTAAATAATTTTTCATGATTTGAATATAAATCTTTCAACGCGTCACCACCGCCACCTCTTCTTTCTTCTTCATCTGATTTATAATTTACTTCTTTAAATGATATTTCACTATTACGTTTATTACTATTATTATTATTATTACCATTATTGTTACCATTATTATTCCCATTACTATCAATGACTAAATTTGTAGGTACAATAGATAATTTTCTATTAAAGTTATGTGACAAACTATTATCAACTGAAAAATTTAATGGACTACCAATTGATGATTGCCTTGAACCATTTGTTGATTGATACTGATGATCAATTGAGCCAGAATGTAATTGACTAAATGAATCGACGGGTGATTTTAATGAATTGACACCTCTGAATGAAGCAGAATCAAATATCAGTGATGGTAAACCTTCAGGAACATAAAATGCCAATGCTGGATTAAGACCGAAACAACCAATCATAATTTCTTCTACACCTAATGATGAATCATCGGCATCTTCTTCAACTAACCATTGAGTAGGATTTGCGGTTTCATATGTGATTGTTGTTCTTTCAGGTTTTAAAAAGTTTGGATGTAATCTAAATGATTTAAGGTAATTATTTGTAATATTTTTAACATAATCAATGGCTGATTTATCTTTTGGACCCATACCATCACTAGCACGATTAAGTAAAACCATTATACGATAATCAACAATTTTAGGTCTATAAGTATCAAAGAATTTTTGAGGATCTTGAGCAAAAGTAACTAAGGAATAAGGGAAAAATCCATACATTATAGTGACAAAATGACCAGCATTTAGTTCAACTTTATATGAAACAGGAATTTGAGCAACTTCAGGCAATGCAATTTCCCAGCTTTCATCATATTTGGCAAGTTTTTGCTTCAAAGCTTCAATCCTTTCAGAAATTTGTCTAGCAAAAACATCCCATACTGCTATTCTTGTATAAATGACGAAAAACTCTGAAATATAACTGGAAACTACTTTATAACTGATTAAAGGTATTAACATTATCATGGATGACAAACAAGCCAGAAGAATTTTTTCATTAAAATCAAGTATCAAACATTTATACATATTTTCAAAAAGTTTAGATTCCACAATCCCACTAATTTTAGAAGATTTTGAATTAGCTACATGGGCAATTAATGTTAAACATTGTGATCTATATTTGCAAGTAACAAATTTTTCATTAACTAAATCACCAAATTCTTTTGAGTGTTCTAATGCAAAATCATTTAACAAATTCAAACAATTGTTAGTAATAAATCTTAATCTTTCACTATATACTTGACTTGTTTTCTCTGCATCAGTTACCTCTAAGTTAATAAATTTATAAAGTTCTTCATCACCAACATATAGTCTTAGTACAAAGTTCATAACTTTATAAGCGATTTCCTGTCTTCTTTGTTGTAGAAGTTGATCATCTGATAATGGATAATTACATGAAACACGTTTAATAAAATTTCTACACCATTCAACAAAAAAATTGTCAAAATTTGCACTATCAACTGCAGGCTTTAAATAGGTTTTCAACCATAATTCAATTTCAGTTTCATTTAAAACTGGCAGTAGTTCAGTCAAGATTTCTAAAAACATTATTTCCCTAGGTAGATTGGATGTTGGTTCTATGTAATTCTTATAGAAATCATATAATTCATTATGAATATTCGCTGATTGAACTATTGATTGTAAAGTATTGTGACGTTCATGGAAAGCTCTTATACTCTTAAATAACTCAGATGTTTGTAAATTCTGATTACTATCCAACTCTTTACTATTTTCCCAATGATCAAACAATGTATTAAGATCACGTATTAGTGATTTTGATGACCCCACCATAAAGTTTGTGATAATATCTCTGCTCTATTTTCTTAACTCTTTAATGAGATTTTTTTCCCTCTCTCTGTAGTTTTGAGATTTTCCATTATCAAAACTTGTATTTTACAGTGATGTCATTATTACCACAAGTTGAAAAAGTTGACGGATTCCCTTATGGCTCAATCCCAGATGTATTTTATAAGTTCATTGCTCATGATGGAAAGACAATCTTGGGTTATTTGTCAGAAAATATTGCTAAATTTTTTGAATCAGAAACAGGTATTGTAGTTGATAATAAGGATAAGACTGTTACAATTGATAGTTCAATGGATACTTTCGAGAAAAGAAATAAGTTATTTGAATTAATTGGATTGAAATGGAAATCATTAGAAACTTTTAAAGAAGATTTAGAATATGGTTGGCGTAACGAATCGTATACAATTTATAATCCAACATCGGTCCCTTACATGTTAATTGAGAGAGCATTTTCGGTTCTTTTAGGAGTTGTGACATACGGTGTTCATATCACAGGATATGTAAGTCCTACAAATAGTTCCAATGGGAAATTAAAGATGTGGATTCCAAGAAGATCACTTACTAAACCAACTTTCCCTGGGATGTTAGATAATACAGTAGCTGGTGGACTTGGATATCCATATGGTTTAGAAGAAACTGTAGTTAAAGAATGTTTCGAAGAAGCTGGACTCCCTGAAGATTTTGTAATTAGCCATATTAAAACTGCTGGTGTTTGTCTGTACATGTATGTCCCACAACCTGATAGAGTTCAACCAGAGGTAGAGTACATGTATGATTTGGAATTTGAAGATGAAACTTCAGTTATCCCACACCCAGAAGATGGTGAAGCAGAAGATTTTAAATTAATGGATATAGATGAAATTATGTTAAGATTAAAAAATGGTGAATTCAAACCAAATTGTGGTTTAGTAATTATAGATTTTGTTATTAGACATGGTTATTTAAAGCCTGAAGATGAACCTAATTGTCTCGCAATTCAATCGAGATGTCATAGATTATTCCCATTCCCAACAAAGTAAATAATGAAAATAAAGGAAACTTTTAAATTTAGTAAATTGTAAATAGTAAATAGTAGATCGTGAATTTATATGAAGAATATTGAATCTTTAAATCTCATCTTCGCAAAAAGATTGAGTTTCTATACATGAAACCTTTAATTTCAAATGTTAGATCCGCTCTTCAGATTAATAAGGATCGAATACTGAAAAGTCTAGGAGTATCACCATCAATTATACTAGAGAAGTTGAATGATTCATATGATGATAATGCCAAAACTGAGAAAATACGAACAGATTTATTAACTTCATCAGATATTCCTCAAAATAAGAAAACACCAAATGCTTTATTAAAAGCATTATTTCCTGTAAATAATCCCCAATTAAATGGTTTGCTCATACAGAATTTACCATATAAAAGAAGAGTTTTCAATGTTTACCGAAGAATTGGTCTAAAATCAATTAATCCTTCACATTTAAATTTACTTATTAAAATTCTCATAAATCCTTATAATTTGAAAAGACCATTTAGGTTAGTCAATAAAAATTCTAGAATTCACGAATCAACAGTGAATGCTTATAAGAAACAACAGTCAAAAAGAAACCATAACATAGAAATGTTGAAGTACTTGATAAATGATTTGAGAAATCATAATTTGCCAGTTTCTGTAGCTGAACAAAATACTGTATTGTACCATATGTTTTACAAAGATGATCCACAAGTTCTTGAAAGAGTTAAATTATCATTTGATGGTATGGATATTCCATTTGAAGAGCCCAATGAATTGACTTGGAAATTTTATCAAAGTTTAAGTCTTAATGATATCGGATCATTGAATAACATTTTAAATATTAGCATAATGCATCAAAATAGACAAATTTATAATGATGCATATAGTAAAATACAAGTTCCCAATAGAGATACCATAAAATTAATTCTAGAGGCATCAATAATATTTAAAGATCTTAATGAATACAATAAAGCAATTGAGTTAATAAAAAGCTTGAATTTATCAATGGAAATATCTTTATTCAATAAATTAATTAAAGCTCAATTATTTCATGGGAAGTGGGAAGAGACATTAAAGAATTTAAAATTATTACAACCCGTTGAAAACCCCAACTACCTTCATTTATTGTCAGGTACAAACCAACCTTATATTCCAACCAGTTCAGATAACTCTAATCCTAAGACTGATTTGAAATCAGAGTATTATTTATACTTGCATTATTATGATGAATTGAAAAAGATTATTGAGATGGAACCAATATCATTAATTACCAATATTGCAACTTTAGTACCTGTTTTTGAATATTGTTCCAAATATGGTGGGGCAGATGATAAATTGAAAATCATGAATCTTACAGCAAAACTAAATGTTCCAATAACTACTCCATCATTCATCCAATTATTTGTTGGTGATATGAATCCCCAATTAAAACATGAATTATTGAAAACACTCATCAGGTCATATAATAACCATTTCATTACAGATCATGATATCACATCACAAGAAGATAATATTGGAACAGACATTTATGAACATTTATCCGGTAATTTGATTAAGTTATCTGACCCACTAATCAAATCAATTCAAATGACATATTTAGGTAGTAACAATTATGAAAAGTTTAAAACTTTATTTAGACGTGTAGAATCAATAAGGAAAAAGCACAATCAGGGTGACTTTAATGTTGTTAATGAGATAAATTTAATGAAATATAAATTAATATGTGATCTATACACTGAAACTGAACTGGGTTCAAGTTGATATAAACAAATTAAATAATATATAGGTAAATATGCATAATAGATTAAACTATTTCTTTAGAGAATGGAACTGGTTCAGCATTTGATTCTTCTTCTCTTTCTTCTCTTTCATTTATTAAATCATCTAAATCATAATCATAATTATTTGGATTTGTATCAGTATCTAACTTTTCATTTCTTCTTTTTAAAGTAGGATGGTTAACTCTCATTTTAATGGGTATATCATCAGTTGTAATTTTTTTCATTCCACTTGATTTACCAACAGATTCTTGTTCTTTCTTTCTCAATTGCTCATCTGGAGCTTCATATCCACCATAACTGTGAACATTTTCAACTGACCTTTTCTTTTCTTGTTTTCTTTCTTCCTTTACACGTTCTTCATACTTATATGAAGCAATCTTAGCTGCATATGGCATGTAGATGATAACACCTATCATAATAATTGCAAATAATAAGATAGTGAAAAACATATCCAATAAGTTTTTAAGTATTATTTTTCAGTCGTTTTTTTTTGCGACAGTTTTTGGTGATGTTTAAACAATTCTTAAGATCAGGAGGTAAGCCATCAAGAAATGGTTACTCCTCAAGAGTTTCAAGTGTCCATGTTAGTCGTTTATTTAATATGAAGAATGCTATTATTCCAAAATATCAATCAAATACAGTTTCAAAAAGATTTTATGCTATGGATAGAATGGGCCACAATGTGGATTCTAAAATAGATCATTTATCTGATATGCAATACAACCAAGTATCCAACGATTATCTTGAAAACTTAGGGGATGAATTAGATATAGTATCAGAAGATCATAGTGATTTAGATTTCGATTTATCACAAGGCGTTTTGACTTTAAATACTAGCCAAGGCACTTATGTTATCAATAGACAACCTCCAAACAAACAAATATGGTTAAGTTCACCACTTAGTGGACCTAATAGATATGATTTAGTTCATGGTAAATGGACTTCTTTAAGAGATGATGGGAAATTAAGTGACTTGTTATCACACGAGTTATCCCAGATATATAACGAATCCATTGAATTACAATTGGAAAATTAATGTATATAGATATTTATAAATTATTTATAATAAATGGAAACATATTAATTAACGTACACATATAAGTACACTACAGTAGTTTATTTCTTATAGTTAGATATTCTGCAACTTACCACCTTGGCAAACTGCTTTCATTCCCTATATTAGTTTGTGTTTCTCAAAAGTTGAGAATTTTGTTAGAGGATGCCAACCGTGAAGATATATAATCCAAAGGACAGTAATGTGTCCATAAGGTCGGTTGAAGATGGCAACAAAACCAAAAGCTTAGTGGTGAATATACGGCTACCCAGTAAAGATAAAGATTTATCGGAGGTTAGTGATTTATCATCTTTGGAAGATGAATTGAATCAAGTACTTGGGATTGAAGAAAGCATCGATAATATTACGCAAAAGGAGATACAGGGTGTAGAACAAGAAAATAAAGAATCAGATAAAACGGAAGTTGCAACAAAAAGTCCCCTGTTTAATGTCACTTTAAAATTAAGTCCAAAAAAGGCACAAAATCCAGAAACTCCTGTAAGTTCAGCTAATTCATCCATTACAGATAGTAGACCCACACAAGTTAGCACGCCTCAAACGCCTGTAATAGAACCTTCACCAACTAAGACATTACCTGAAGTTGATACTGATGAGAATAAAACCAGTGAAGTTATGCCAAAGGAAAAGAAAGAGAAAATAAAGCCGATAGAGAAAATAGAGAAGATAGAGAAAGCAGAGAAAGTAGAGGAAGTAGAGAAAATAGAGAAAGAAGAAATTAAGAAACCTGAATCTGGATATAGAAATATACCACCAAACTTAACAATCATTTTAAAAAGAGAATTTGGGTTATTAAATGAGTCTGCAGATGATACTGATATGATAGAAAAGATTATATTCACGTTAAGAGATCCATTAAGTGCTGGTAAAATAAAATTACCAGTTAAAGCAATAACCTGTAGTCATTTTGAATGTTTTGACTTTGAAAATTTTTGTACCTTTAATAAGTTGCCTATGGGTATAAGAAATGTATTAAAAAAAGATTTAGTTAGAAAATCTTACGAAATGAAAAGGAGAGATAAATTTTTACAAAGTACTGGAAAAGATTTAGATACTATGAATATAGTTCAATTAACAAAAAGTTTCATATATAACCCAGGAGCTACTGATTTTGCAACTAACGGAAGTAGTCATGGTAATTACCCAAGTTATAAATGCCCTGTGTGCAACGAGTCGTTTGAGTTAAGTCAGTTATTTATTTCAGATATTTTGAACTATTTTATTAAAACTACACCTTCAGAAATTGATAAAATTGAATTAGTAGATATGGCCAAATATAAAATCGTGGATAATACACCAAGACCAAAAAAGCAAAAGGAGGTGGAAGAAGTGGTGTTACTTGATTCGGATAGTGATGGTGAAGAAGATAAAGAGAGTGAGGATGATAAAGAGGGTGAGGAAGAAGAAGAAGAAGAAGAAGAAGATGATGATGGAGAAGAAAACGAAGATGAGAAACAAGAGGAGCAAGCAAATAGCAATGGACCAGGTAAAGTAGAAACCGAATATTTATTTCCTGAAGGAGCAAGACTTCTTTCACTTAGACGGTCAATCATCGACAATAACAACAATAACAACAATAACAATAACAACAATAAGTTACCTCCCATCACTGAACTCATGAATAGTAGGGCTGGTGCTCCTAAAATTCCTAAATTCTCAGATGATGAGACAGAGGATGAAGAATATGGTATGGTACCACCAGCTCCAGGTTTATTTGAATCTCCTAGTGCATTATTAAACCCATTTAATAGATTTCATGAATATGAAAATCCCAATGCCGACCCAGGTACGGGTGCTGGAAGCTGGGAAGACCCTGTAACTTTAGATTAATATATAATAGGATAGGTTAGTAAATTTTCTTATGGCTATAAACATACTCTATATATAATTTTTTCTTTCATAAGATGCCCCAGCCTTACAATGGCAAGCTTTATACTGCGTTTCAATGCCAAAATCAGAGGTAGTGAGAAGGTTCAAAAAAGGTTGCGGTACCTGAAATTTTAGAGCAGCAACAAAAGTTGAGGACGATTTAGTTTAGTTATGTCACAAAACGTAAGTAGAATTAATGAATTTAACGTAGTAATTGATGTCTTTAATAATATTCAATGGAATTTATGTTATTGAAACAATCTATATCTCGAAAATTTCGAAGTTTGGGAATTGTTTTCCGCGTTAAAAATCAATATATAAAGTGTCATGTTATACTAACTTAAAACAGCCCAATGAAGTATTACAGGCTCCACCTGTAGTAGAGACACCTCGTCAACCTGCACCTATTGGGAAGGAAGCATTGGAAAAATCTGGTACTGTACAATCTAAAAGTGGATTTGGTAGTAGAATGGCTACTAAAACAACATCAAATATGGCTGGGAGTATTGCATCCATTGAATTAGTACCAAGCGAAGATTATGACATGTCAAAAGTTAAAGATAAAAAGCCACAGGCAAGAAAATCAGTTGAACCAACTTATAGAGGATGGAAAGAAGTTGGAGGTTGGGAAGCTGATGATGCATTAACTGCTGATGATGAAATTACTGATTTATTATCAAAATCATCAATTTTCGATCAATATTTACCTGCAGTTGCTTATGGTGATTGGTACCATAATGTTGGTTACTTAATTGTCGGTTCATTATTATCTTGGATTGTTGGTTGGTTTAGATTTTCTTTAGCTCCAATGTTTTTCATTATGGTTGTTTTTGCAATTTTATATCGTACATCAATTAGAAAATATAGAACTGTTGTTAGAAAACAAGCTCAAAGAGAATTTTCAATTAAATCAATTGAATCGGATTATGAAACAATGGATTGGTGTAATGTATTTTTAGAAAAATTTTGGTACTATTTAGAACCATCAATTTCTCAAATTGTTTGTGATCAAGTTAACCCAATTTTAGCTACTTCTCCAGCTCCAGCATTTATTAAAGCTTTATGGATTGATAGTTTTACTGCTGGTACCAAACCACCAAGAATTAACGCCGTTAAGACTTTACATGGCACCGATGATAATATTGTTGTTATGGATTGGGATACTTCATTTACTCCTAATGCATTAGCTGATTCTAATGTTAAACAAGTTAAGAATAACGTTAATCAAAAGATCACTGTTAAGGCTAATTTATTTGGTATTCCAATTCCAGTTATTGTCAGTGATGTTTCTTATAGAGCACTTTTAAGAGTTAGAATTAGAATGATGAGTTCTTTCCCTCATATTGAAACTGTTAATGTTAGTTTGTTAGAACCAATTCAATTTGATTTCAATTCAAAAGTTTTCGGTGATACTATTTTCAATTGGGAAGTTTTAAGTGTTCCAGGTTTACAGCCATTCATTAATGAGATGGTTAAAAAGTATGTTGGTTCTTTAGTTTATTCACCATTATCATTCCAATTAAATGTTCAACAGTTAGTTGCTGGTTTCCCATTAGATACTGCAATTGGTGTTTTAGCTATTACCGCTAAAAAAGGTAGCAAGATTAAAGGTTTTACTACTATTGGTAATACTTTAGATCCTTACTTAGTTTACGGATTTAATGGTAAAGTTTCTGGTAGAACAAAACATATTGATGATACTGATGCTCCGGTTTGGAATGAGACTACTTATATTACTGTTAAATCATTTGCTGAACCATTAAGTATTGATCTTTTTGATTGGAATGGTAAGAGAAAAGATAGACATTTAGGTTCAGTTCAATTTGATTTAGAAACTTTAAGAACTACTCCTAAACAACCAAATATTTCATCTCCATTTATTAGAAATAATAAACCAGTTGGTAACTTAAATTTCAGTTTACAATTTACTCCTACTTTGGAATCAACTAGACTGCCAGATGGTGCAATTAATCCACCACCTGATTTAAATACTGGTATTGCTAGAGTTGAAATTGCTGAAGCTCGTAACTTTAATAGTGATGATAAAAATCCTGTTGCTACTTACGCTGAAATTTATTATAATGGTGATTTAGTTGATACTTCCAAGACTATGGGTAAAACTAATAATCCAGCATTTGGTTTAGTTTATGAAAAAATTGTTTATAATCGTGCTAAAGCTAAAATTAGATTTGTTATTAAGAGTAAAGCTGGTGATTTCTTAGGATCCATAACTACTTCATTAAATGAATTAATTGATGCCTCTCAAGTTAACCAACCATGGTTTGGATTATCTAAAGGTGGTGAAATTAGAATTAATGCTTTCTGGAAACCTGTTAGATTACAAACTTCATTAAAAGATTCTACCGGATTTACTCCACCAATTGGTGTTGTTAGAGTCAGTATTGAAGGAGCTGAAGATTTAAAGAATTTAGAAAGAATTGGTAAAATTGATCCATATGCCAGAATTATGGTTAATAGAGTTCAAAGAGCTAGAACTATTGCTGCTGAATCAACTTTAAATCCAACTTGGAATGAAGTATTTTATTGTTCTGTTTCATCAGCAAATCAATTATTAACTATTGAAGTTATGGATGTTGAAAAACGTTCAAATGATAGAACTTTAGGTTCATTTGATGTTAGATTAAATGAAATTATTAGTAAGAATGAATTAAATAAATATATTGAACATGTTGATACTGAAAAGAGAACTTCAAAATTAATTACTAAGAAAGACGGTGCAAAAGGTAGTGTTACATATTCTTTAGCATTTTATCCAGTATTACCAATTATTCCTTTAAATGAAATTAAAGAAGAAGAAGAAAAGGAAAGAAAAGATAAAGAAAAACAAGCTAAGATCGAAGCCGCTAAAACTGCCGAAGAAAAAGAAAAAGAAGCCAAAGAAAAAGCTGAAAAGGAAGCAAAAGAAGCCAAAGAAGCCAGCGAAGCTAAAGAAAATGCTAAAGTTGAAAAGAAAGAACCCGAAAAGCGTCTTAGATTAAAATTATCATTAGAAGAATTAATGGAATATAAAAGTGGTGTTTTATTTTATGAAATTTTTGAAGGTCAAGTCCCAAAAGATTGTTACTTACAAATTTTCTTTGATAATCATTCACATTATGATTTTGCTTCTCAAAGATTAAAATCTGGTAAAGTTGTTGTTGGTACATCTGGTGAAGCTACTGTTAGAGAATTAGACTTTTCTCAAGCTACTTTTAGAATTGTTAAAGATCGTGAAGATAATAGAATGGAAAAATGTATTGCTGAAGGAACTTTCCAAACTCAACAATTAGTTAAAAATGGGTATGAAAAGGCAATACCAATTACATTACAAGGTGATGGTAAAGCTGAATTCCAAATTCAATTCCAATGGATTCCAGTTATTTATGAAACTGGTTTACCACCTCAAGATTCAATTAATAATTGTGGTAATTTGACTCTTGAAGTTATTAAAGGTACTAATTTTGTCGCTGGTGATAGTAACGGTAAATCAGATCCTTATGTTGAAGTGTTTTTAAATACTGATAAGAAATCATTTATAAAAACCAAAAAAGTTAAGAAAACTTTAGATCCAGTTTGGAATGAAACTGAAACTACTGATGTTGTTAATAAATATGATTCTTTCCTTAGAATTGAAGCATATGATTGGGATATTGGTCCAGAACAAGATGATTTATTAGCTATCGGTTATCTTAGATTATCAGAGGTTGATTTTGACAGTGGGGAAGAAATTGAAGTTCCATTATTTACTGAAAATGAAGCAGATGGTGGTTCAGTATTTATTAAATTATCATTTAAATCTCAATTTATTATTTCTGCCAGAGCTGCTTCTGATACTCAAATCGGTGATGCTTTCGGTAGTGTAGGTAATGTCGGTAAAGGTGTCGGAAAGGGAGTTGGTAAAGGTTTAGGATTAGGTGCTAATGTTGTTGGAGGAGGTGTCAAAGGAATTACTGGAGGTGTTAAAGGAATCTTTGGTAAACATTAGAGATATTGAAAATTTAAAGGTTCTGCAAACATGATCCTTTTGAACATTGTATTTTGTGTAGTTTGTAACATTGATAGTCAGCTAAAAAATTGTTAAACAAAAATTAAGAAAAAAATATACATTATTATAACTAAAGATCTCTATAGGATAGTATGTGAATTTGAGAAAACAATCTGGGAAATTTTTTTTCATTTCATTATCATGATCACGTGACAGATCTGACATTTGAACCAGATGAGCTTCGCAAAAAATTTTCAGAAACCTATTGAATCTCAAACATTTAAATTATCAATAAAATGGATATTTCTAAACCAGTTGGATCTGAAATTACATCTGTTGAATTCGGTATTTTACTGGATGACGAAATCAAAAAGATGTCAGCAAAAAGGATTACTAATCCAATTGTGTTTGATAATTTAGGTCACCCAGTTAATGGAGGTCTTTATGATTTAGCATTAGGAGCATTTTTAAGAAATTTATGTACAACATGTGGATTAGATGATAGATTTTGTCCAGGTCATCAAGGTCATATTGAATTGCCTACCCCTGTTTATAATCCATTATTTTTCAATCAATTATATTTGTATATTAGATCATCATGTCTTTACTGTCATCATTTTAAGTTAAATTCATTAGAAGTTCATAGATATACTTGTAGATTAAAATTAATTCAATATGGATTATTGTTAGAATGTATGGAATTAGATGATATGATTGTTAAAGAAAAAGGATATCTTGAAAGTGAAGAAGCAGTTGAAGATGATGGAGATTCATCATCATCAAAAAATATTGATATTAAATTACAAAATGAATTAATGCAACGTCGTGAATTATTTGTTGATACTGCAATCGCCAAAGCTTTAAGTGAAGGTAGAACTACTGAACATGGTGTTAATACTGCCTCAATTGGTGAAGAAAGAAAATTAACTATTAAAGAATTTGATAGAAGACTTTTATCAAGACCAAGATGTGATAATTGTGGTATGTATTCACCAAGTTTTAGAAAAGATGGATGTGTTAAATTATTTGAAAATTCATTAAGAGATAAACAAATTCAAAATAATAGAGTTAAAGGATTGAAAAGACCAGATATGATTAGAGATCCAAATTCAAAAAATTCAAGAAATTCATCAACTACTACAAATTCATCAACATTTAATAAATCTGAAGGATCACAATATATTTTATCAAGAGAAGTTAGAAATATTTTAAATTCAGTTTTTAAAGCTGAACAAAAAGTACTTAATAAAGTATTCCATTCCAAACCAAATCAAAATAAACCAGTCACCGCTGATATGTTTTTCCTTCAAACTCTTATTGTTCCACCAACTAGATTTAGATTACCATCAAAGTTAGGGGATGATATTCATGAAAATGCTCAAAATGAATTATTATCAAATGTTTTAAAAACTTGTTTATTAATTAAAGATATTAATGATCAATTATTTTCACCATCAAAAGATTTAACTGTTGAACAAGGTAAAATTTTATTAAATAGATTATCAAATTCTTTTGTTACTATTCAAAATGACGTTAATGTATTTATTGATTCAACTAAAAATGCTAATGGAAATGGAGCTAACAAAAATCCAACCCCAGGTGTTAAACAAGCCTTAGAAAAGAAAGAAGGTTTATTTAGAAAACATATGATGGGTAAAAGAGTTAATTATGCTGCAAGATCAGTTATTTCTCCCGATCCAATGTTAGAAACTAATGAAATAGGTGTTCCACCAGTTTTCGCTAAAAAATTAACTTATCCTGAACCAGTTACATCTTATAATATTAATGAATTAAGAAAAGCGGTTATAAATGGTCCTGATAAATGGCCCGGTGCAATTCAAGTTCAAAATGAAGATGGTTCATTGATTTCATTAATTGGTATGAATTTAGAACAACGTAAAACAATTGCTGATCAATTATTAACTCCATCAAATTCTGATAATGCTGGTGGTGTTATAAATAAAAAAGTTTATAGACATATTAAAAATAAAGATGTTGTTATTATGAATCGTCAACCAACATTACATAAAGCATCAATGATGGGTCATAAAGTTAGAGTCTTGCCTGGAGAAAAAACTTTAAGATTACATTATGCTAATACTGGTGCTTATAACGCAGATTTTGATGGTGATGAAATGAATATGCATTTCCCACAAAATGAAAATGCCAAAGCGGAAGCATTAAATTTAGCTAATACTGATAGTCAATATTTAACTCCAACTTCAGGTTCACCATTAAGAGGTTTAATTCAAGATCATATTAGTGCAGGTGTTTGGTTAACTAGTAAAGATGCTTTTTTCAATAGAGAAAAATATCAGCAATTAATTTATGGATGTATAAGACCAGAAGATGGACATATTACAAATAATAGAATTAAAACTTTACCACCAACAATTTTTAAACCTGAACCATTATGGACTGGTAAACAAATTATTTCAACAATTTTATTAAATATTAAACCTGACAATGTACCAGGAATTAATTTAATTTCTAAAAATAAAATTAAAAGTGATTATTGGAGTAAAGATTCTGATGAAAATAAAGTAATTTTTAAAAATGGTGAATTAATTAATGGTATATTAGATAAATCTCAATATGGTGCATCACAATTTGGTATTGTTCATTCATTACATGAAGTTTATGGACCAGATATCGCTGGTAAAGCATTATCAATTTTAGGTAGATTATTCACTAATTATATTATGATGACTGCTTTTACTTGTGGTATGGATGATTTAAGATTAACTGAAGAAGGTAATAATTGGAGAAATGAAATTTTAAAGCAATCAGTTGATATTGGTAGATTAGCAGCAAATGAAGTAACAAATTTATCAGAAGATACTGACGTTAATGATACAGAATTATTGAAAAGATTAGAAGAAATTTTAAGAGATGATAATAAATTAGGTATATTAGATGCAATTACTCAATCAAAAGTTAATTCAATTACTTCCCAAGTTGTTAGTAAATGTGTTCCAGATGGTACAATGAAAAAATTCCCATATAATTCAATGCAAGCAATGGCATTATCAGGAGCTAAAGGTTCAAATGTTAATGTTTCACAAATTATGTGTTTATTAGGACAACAAGCATTAGAAGGTAGAAGAGTTCCAGTTATGGTATCAGGTAAAACTTTGCCAAGTTTTAAACCATTTGAAACTGATGCTAGAGCTGGTGGTTATATTAAACAAAGATTTTATTCAGGTATTAGACCACAAGAATATTATTTCCATTGTATGGCAGGTAGAGAAGGGTTAATTGATACAGCTGTTAAAACTTCAAGATCCGGATACTTACAAAGATGTTTAACTAAACAATTAGAAGGTGTTCATGTTAGTTACGATAATAGTGTTAGAGATGGTGATGGATCATTAATTCAATTTTTGTATGGAGGTGATTCAATTGATACAACAAAACAATCACATATGAATGAATTTAAATTTTGTTTAGAAAATTATGAATCATTATTAAAGAAATATCAACCAGATCTAATTGATCATATTGATGCAGATTCAGCAAATAATTATATTAAAAAATATAAAAAATCATTGAAAAAACAAATTGATGTTCCACATTATAAAGAATCATTAAAATATGATCCAGTTATTTCAGTATTAAATCCATCAAAATATTTAGGTTCAGTTTCTGAAACTTTCCAAAATAAATTAGAAAATTTTATTTTAGAAAATAAAGAAATTTTCAAAAATGGTTTAGTTAATGATAAAAAATTTAAGGCGTTAATGCAATTAAAATATATGAGATCATTAATTAATCCTGGTGAATCAGTTGGTATTATTGCATCTCAATCAATTGGTGAACCATCAACTCAAATGACATTGAATACTTTCCATTTTGCTGGTCATGGTGCAGCAAATGTTACTTTAGGTATCCCACGTATGAGAGAAATTATTATGACAGCTTCATCAAATATTTCAACTCCACAAATGACATTACCTTTAAGATCAGATATTAATGATTCTATGGCTGAAATTTTTTGTAAAAACGTTACTAAGATTGTTCTTAGTGAATTTTTAGTTAATGTTAGTGTCATTGAAACAACTTCAAATACTAGTGATGGACATAGTTCAAGAACTTATAAAATTAAATTAAATTTTTTCACTAAAGACGAATATGAAAAAGAATATGATGTTAAACAAGATCATTTAGCTAAAATTGTTCAAACTAACTTTTTAAGTGAATTAGAGTCAACGATTACTAAAGAAATTAAAAAACAAAAGAAAATTGAATTACCAAGTGTTGGTAAAGCTTCGAAAGTTACTGATACTACATCAAGTAAGACTGGTGGTTCATCTATTGATGATGATGCTGATGAACTTGATGATAATGATGAAGTTGATAGTGATGCTGAGGATGAAACTAATAAAGGTAAACAATCAGTATCATATGAAGGACCAGACGATGATGAAATTGAAACTATGAAGAAAGCTGAAGAAACTAGCGATGAAGAAATGGGAGATTTAAATAGTTCATCAGATAGTGATAGTGATAGTGATAGTGAAAGTGAAAGTGATGAAGCAGACTCCGATAAAATGGAAATTGATACCAACGTTTCAAAACCACAATTAAGTAAATCCGCTAAAGATAGACAATCTGAAGTTATTGGACAACATAATTTTGTTACTAAATTTAATTTTGATGATAAAAAGGGAGAATGGAGTGAATTTGAAATTAAATTAGTTGGAAATTTTGAAAAATTATTAATGGTTAATATTATTGAAGAATTAAGTAAAAAAATTGTTGTTAGAGAAGTACCAAAAATTGGTAGATGTTTACACCCACAAGGTGAAAGATATTTAACTACTGAGGGGGTTAACTTTAAAGCAATGTGGGATCAAGAAGATTTTATTAATGTTAATAATATAACTTCAAATGATATTTATCAAGTATTAAAAACTTATGGAGTTGAAGCTGCAAGAAATACAATTGTTAGAGAAATTAATAATGTTTTTGAAAGATATGCAATTAATGTTTCATCAAGACATTTAGATTTATTAGGTGATATGATGACAAGAGAAGGAACATATTTAGCATTTAATAGACAAGGTATTGATTCCTCAACTTCATCATTTATGAAGATGTCATATGAAACTACTTGTCAATTTATAACAAAAGCTGTGTTGAATGGTGATATTGAAGAATTAGAATCTCCTTCAGCCAAAATTGTTATGGGTAAATTATCAAATGTTGGTACGGGTACATTTGATGTTTTAACAAAATTAAATTAAGAAAAGTAAAAAGTAATTAGAAATATATGTATTTGTAACTAAATTTCTGTTACCGTCCTCTTTGTTATCTCTCTTTTGTTATTATCATCAACATTATCATTATTATTATTATTATTACTTTGGTGGGTCAGTTAAACATTAAAACAAGCAATTAAGAATGAAGAAATAAAACTAACTTTAAAATAAAAATTATCGAAAACTAATTCTTTAGTATTAAATTTTTGATTATTAAAAGTGAAAAAATAATTCCAAGGGATATTTATAAAATTTCTTGATTCTAAAAATTGCAATAAAAAGTACATTGTTAAAGCTAAAGAAATAATTAATGATGAAAATTTACCAATTATAATACCAATAAATAATCCAGTAACTGAACCAATTGTTAATTCATTATATATTTTTTTACGATCATTTAATTTAAAATTAATGGAATTGATGGAGTGTTCATTTATTTTATTAACATCATTTGAAAATTTTGAAATTGAATCATTATAAATGGGTTTAATTAATGGTAAAAATGATAATGTCAATGGTTTAAATTGATTAAATTTAAATTTTGGGAATTTAATTTTTGTTAAATAAATTCTGAACATCGTGGAATTGGAATGGCAATTGAGTTTGGAATAGATTTAAAATTGACACTATGATCGTTTTAATGCTATTTTTAAAAGTATTATAATTCTTTTGTTTTGGGGAGTTTATAACCTGTTGGGTTTTTAACTGTTTATGCGATTCAAACCCACTAACAAACCTAAATTTCAAAAATTGCGGCAGATTACCTAATTTAGTGGTTGAGTGTATAGGTGTACTGGTGTTTGGGTGTTTGGGTGTTTGAGAGTATGGTGTACCGGGGTTTAGAAAAAATGTGACAAAAGAGTGACTGACAAAAAAGTATTAAAAACATCCTTTGCGATCACGTGCCCGCGCATGTGACATATTTGACGGCAGTGCCGTGACCATAAACTAAAGTCTTAATTTGAGATAAAATGTCTACCCGACTCGACAATTACAACCATTTCTCATGCGAGTTTAAAAACCGAAGCGGTAAACCCACGACGTCCCCTGGTAAAATGTCGCCATTATATTTGTCGTCCCTGAATGTCTCCCCATTAGTTTTTTGGTTCTGGCTCAATTCTTGTTATGGCGTTGGCTCAAACACCAGACAGAGAACTTCTCAATCTTCACCCATTAAGGTAAATGGAAACTTAAATGGAATTTCATTTTTCTTTTTAGTTTTTTCAATAGTCTAGCCGAAAATAACTAAAGATTACCTCATCTTGTTGGATATTTTTTAATTTTTAAACTAAGCAAATTAGTAGATGTTGAACTTGAACTAAAATTATTTTGTTTCAACCCCATAGTTAAATCAAAATTGTGTGAGAGTCCAAGTGCGCCCATAATAAAATAGAGATTTTTTCTCTCTGTTTTCTACTCTGTTTTCACTCTGTTTTTTTCTCTCTTTTTCACTCTCTCTTTTCCAAGTTTAGTTCTCTAAGGTTATTTTTTGTGTGCAATGTCAATTTTAGGCTGGTACTTACACACTTTTTTTCTTTTCCTTTCACCATTTCCCAATTTCCCAATTTGTTTTAATGTCTTGAAGATTTCTAAATTCAAACTTGTCTCTCTATTTGTCTCTAAAATTCGTAGTAGTTAATAATAGGTAATCACACACATATTTTATTCCACATTTATTTATGTCTTAATCCTCCCATTAATTTTTTTTTTTTTGCTTTTATTTATTCACTTAAACCTTTTTTCCAACTGGGGTTTTTTTTATAATTTTTTAAAATAATATCAATTTCAGTGGTTTTTCATATATCTCATATACTGTCAACTGGTTAGTTAATTTATTTTAATTTTTGGTTGGTCATTTTTTGGGTGTTGCAAAAAAAAAAGAAAAGTTGCAAATAGTCTTGTGCTGCTAATTTCCTACTGAGGATTTAATTTTATCAGAGTTTCTCAATTGCAAAAAAAGAGGGTGCTGGTAGAAGAGAGAAAAGGTATTATTTAGACGTGTGTTTTTAAAAGTAATTGCAAACAGTAATTCCAAGTGGAGTTAAGTGGTTGAACTAAAGAAGATAAGAAATATTAATTTCATCTTTTTTTGTGTGTAATTTAGTGTAATATAGAAAAGTTTATCTGGTGTAATATAGGAATAGAGCATATATATTGATTACATATATATACTCAAATATTGGATTTATAACGTTAAAGAATATCTTTAGATAGGTATTTAAAGGGTAGAATATTTTTAAAAGAGAAAAAGTAAAGGTAGAAAAAGTAAAGGTAGAAAAAGTAAAGGTAGAAAAAGTAAAGGTAGAAAAAGTTTTATGATGATTGAAAATTATCCAATTCATCAAGTTGAATTTACTAAACCACATTATCAACAATTACCTGAAAATGATTTAACTGAAATATCTCCAAATATTTATTATGGTAATTTAAATTGTCTTAAAAATGAATATTTCCAAAATAAAAATTTCAAAGTTATTATTAATTGTTTACCAACTTATAAATTTTTAAAAAATTTAAATAATTCAAATATTTCCATTTCTACAGATATTCTAATTTTATCATTAGATTTAAATTTTGATATTAATAAATATAATTCGGATGAACAAATATTATTAAATGAATTCAATCAAAATTTTAATAAAATTTTACAAAATTATCTTAATTATTTTATAAATTATAATGAAAATTTAAATTCAATTTTAAATAAATTACCATCAAATTTAAAATTAAATTTTTCAAATCCTATTATTTCAGGTAATTTAAAAAATAATTTATTTAAAATTATAAGATTAATTAATTTATTTAAAATAATGAATAATTCAATCGATTTTTTAATTATTGGTGAATTTAATGAAAATTTTTCAAAATCTTTATTAATTTCTTATTTAATGGATAATTATAATTATAATTTAAATGCTTCTTTAAATTACTTAAATTTTAAATTAAATTTAAATTTTAATTTAAATTTTTATAATGATTTATTAATTTTGGAAAATTTAAAAAAATTTTATACTGAAAATAATGAAATTAAATCAAATTCAAAAATTTTATTTAATAATAAATTAGCTAAAAGGTCAAGAGATGATGGTGATGAACATAATAAAAGAGTTTGTAATTAATATACTGGTTTATATTAAGTAGTTGAAACTACTTGTTACTATTAGAATTCCTCCATTCTCCTCTATTCTATCTTTATTTACTCTGTATTATCTTCACAGCTTAGGGTCTACGTTGCTAACTCTTAAGTTACTTCAAAGACTCCTTAAGCATACAATTTGAAAAGTTCATACAGTTTAACATTAATAATTCACATTGTGAATTCTACAAGGGCTGAAATTTCTAAAATCACTATCTTGTTCTAACACTCTAAGCTTCTGAACATTTCTGTTTCCCCTGTATTCAAATTCAAGCATAAACAATGTCAAGTTCACCCTCTAAATACTACATCCCACTGTTTAAGCTGTTTAAACACACTCTAAATAATTAGACTGCTTAAAATTCACACAACTCAGCAGTCTAAAAATCTGCACACCCTAATCATTTCTTTCAGTTCAATTAGTTTACTATATATCTCCATTACCTTGACAAGATCCATATACTCTTAAACACTTACATAGAGAATATAACCTATAATATATTATTTATTACCTACTTTCCTATTTATAATTTTTAATTTGGAACTTTTAAACCAACTCTATTTGCAGATTTTTCAATATTTTCAGCTTGTTGCATATTTATACCAGGGTTATACCTTTCAATTAATTCTTGATAAACTCTTTGACTATTTAAAAATGTATAAATATTTTTAAAATTTTGTTCTTTTATCTTGTTAGTTTCGTTTTTATCTTCGTTAAACATTTGTTTAAAAATTTGTTCAAATTTATTTGATGGTTTAGAATGATTTTCTAAATTATTAATCTTGTCAGTTATTTCATTAATTGGTTTATTCTCTTTAATTAATTGAAATTTTTTATATTCTAATAATGCTTTTTGTTTTTTTAAATCATCAATTTTATGATTTTTATGACTTTTTGAAGCTATTATTCTTAATTCTTTTATTATATTTTTATAAGTTGACATCTTCACTTTAACCTTTTCTTACCCGTTTCTTACCCTTTTCTTTATGGTTGGTTCTTCTCTCTACTGTTTCCTTAGTATGAAGTTGCAGTTGTTTCAGATCCTTCTCTTCCTCACAGATCGCGAAATAGTCGTGAGAAAAACCAGTTGCGAGCATCCAATTAAAATCATCACCAAATCAACTCCGATTGAAAATTTTACCTCAATAATAAAATCAATTTTTTTTTTTCATAGGAACAATCTAAGTTTTTATAACAAAATAAAATAAAGAAAGTAGTTTTTTAAAGATGTTAAGATCAATTCAAAGAAATTCATTAAGACAATTAGCAACATTTTCATCACCAGAATCTGTTTTACCAAAAAAATATGGTGGTAAATATACTGTTACTTTAATCCCTGGTGATGGTATTGGTAAAGAAATTACTGATTCAGTTCAAACAATTTTTAAAGATCAAAAAGTTCCAATTGAATTTGAAACTGTTAATGTTAGTGGTTTAGATACTGAAAATAATGGTGTTAGTGAAGCTGTTGAATCATTAAAAAGAAATAAAGTTGGTTTAAAAGGTATTTTATATACTTCAACAAATAAATCTTCAAGATCTTTAAATGTTGCATTAAGAAAAGAATTAGATATTTATGCTTCATTAGTTTTAATTAAAAATATTCCTGGTGTTCAAGGTAGATTAGATGGTATTGATTTTGCTTTAGTTAGAGAAAATACTGAAGGTGAATATTCTGGTTTAGAACATCAATCTTATCCTGGTGTTGTTGAATCATTAAAAATTATGACAAGATTTAAATCTGAAAGAATTGCTAAATTTGCTTTCGATTTTGCTAAAAAAAATAATAGAAAATTAGTTACTGCAATTCATAAAGCAAATATTATGAAATTAGGTGATGGTTTATTTAGACAAACTGTTAAAGATGTTGCCCAAGATTATTCAGGTATTGAAGTTAATGATTTAATTGTTGATAATGCAAGTATGCAAGCTGTTGCTCATCCTCAACAATTTGATGTTTTAGTTACTCCAAATTTATATGGTTCAATTTTATCAAATATTGGTGCTGCTTTAATTGGTGGTCCAGGTTTAGTTCCAGGTGCTAATTTTGGTAGAGAATATGCTGTTTTCGAACCAGGTTGTAGACATGTTGGTTTAGATATTAAAGGTCAAAATTCTGCTAATCCAACTGCAATGATTTTATCTGCTTCAATGATGTTAAGACATTTAGGTTTAAATGACCACGCTGATAATATTTCAAAAGCTACTTATGATGTTATCGCTGAAGGTAAATCAACTACTAAAGATATTGGTGGTAATGCTTCAACTACTGAATTTACTGATGCTATCTTATCAAAATTAAATTAGTGAACTTATAGATATTTATTGCATCTGTTCTCTCCTACACTGTCCCTTATTCTTTCTCTTCACTATATCTATTACTATCTCATTGATGCCTTGGTAGTATACTTCCAGGATTATGGGTAATCTGGTTGTATCCGATAGCTACCCGTGGAATAACGGTTATAGACAATTTTCAATAAATAAATATATACATCATAATTCATAACTATTTACACTATCTACATATGTACAGGTTTTTTTCCTAATTTTTTTTCAATCCTTTTTTTAGTCTGAAATTCATTTGTTTTTCAAGCTTTTCATTTTCAATTATTCTTTTCATTAAATATATAATCAGGGAATAAACTTTCCCAATCTTGATTAAATAAATCAGAAGTCATTAAAACTGGTGGGCCACCAAAAAAATCTAAATTATTTTCACCAACTACAATTCCATTAGTTCCAACATCTCCAATATCAGTTGCCATTGGGATTGAATCTGTCATTGAATTAGTATCTGCTGGAATCGATTGAACCGAAGAGTCATCAAAGTTGACACCAGCAGTAGCACCAGCACCAGCACCATCACTAACACCAGCAGTATTATTATTGTTGTTGTTGATTGGAGTAGTAGTACTTGGACTATCACCAGGAATAGAATTATAACTATTTGTACCACCAATTGATGATGAAGTTGGAGTTTGAGCTAAAGGATTCATTAAATTTGAAATAGAATTAGAATTTGATTTTAACATTGATTCAGCAGTTGAAATCAAATGATTAGTTAAATCTAAATCAATTTCCGGAGTATCTGACTTTTTAATTTTTGGAGTATTAGCCAGTGAAATTGAATTATTTGGATTATCATTTGGGTTATTATTTAATGAATTCAAATCAATGTTGAAATCTTCTAAATGGGAAGTAATTGAAGTCAAAGATTTTTCAGCTAATTTCCAAGTTTTGGAACAATTTTTTAAAACAATTAAGAAAAATTTCAATTTTTCCAGTTCATTATTAATTAAATTTGAACCCTTTAATAATAATATAACAGAAATTGATAAAATACTACAATAAACAATAAAAATTGACATTTTCCTATACCCATGAATCAATATAAATCTATTGATTGCAATATACAAATCTTCAATACAATCAAGACAAATAGATCTGGGAATTAAATCAAATGGTAAATTTAAATTAAGGAAAACCGTATTTTCCAACCCGATAAATGGACGATTTAAACAAAGTACTAAAATATAATAATAGTACCTTATACTTCCTAATGTTGGATTATCAGCATTTAATTTTAAAAAATTCTTATTGAATTGTAAATCTGGTGGTAAATTTCTTTTCCAATTTACAATTTTATCATTATATTCATTTAATTTTTCAACGGTGGAAATTAATTGATTTTTATTACTATTATTTAAAAAATCTTGGTTAAAATTTTTATTAAAAATATCATTTAACATATTATCACTAATATTAATTAAATTTATGACACTTTTCAAAGGAGATGAAATATTTGAAATTTTTTCCAGTTTTTTAAAATCATTAGCATCTAAATATCTATAATCATCAATCCATTGAAGTTCAGGTAAATCATCAGTTTCCGGTATGGTAGCATCATTTAATTTTAATAAAGATGGTCTACCAAGTAATAAACTAATAAAATGATCAGCTAAATATGTGCCCCAATAAATTCTTGATTTAACTTCATTATCATTTTCTTTACTATAATTTAAATATTTCAGTTTTAAAAACCATGAATCAGGATGTAATTGGAATCCTAAATCAAATCCCATTCTAATTGCATTCCCTGATAACATCCAACCACTTGAATTATAACCATTAAAAATATCATAAAAACTTAATAAAAGAAAACTTTGTAATGATGTGATTGATGGATTATTTAATCTATCAAGTAGTAAATTTTTAGCTTGATTATAATAATTAAAACTATTATTATAAATTTTATCATCATCACTCATTCTTGCACCTAAAGCACAAATACTTAAGATTAAAATTCTTGAACAATATAAATTATTATATTTTGGTTTGAAAAATTCCTTTAAAAATGCTTCTCTAAATATAAACATGTTTAGATCAGGGTATTGCCAAACGAAAAATAATTTAATACAATGTAAAACTTCAGGATTTTCATTTAATTGTTTAATATATTTATAATCATCAGTTTGATTATTATGATTATGATGATTATGTTGTTTTCGAGAATCATGGTTGTCGTATATGGAAATAGGACCATAAACTGAGAAATCATTATCATCATTCATATCTGTGTAGTCTCCACCATTAGCACCATTAGCACCAGCATTAGCACCACCACCACCACTACTAGTATTTGAACCAGAACCAGGACCATTAGAACTTCTATTACCATCAACAGTATTATTATTTGAGATATTACTACCAGTAGCATTACCTAAACCTTCAACAACTAAATTTTGTAAATTAATTGACAGTAAATAATCAGCCATATGTTTATTATCATTATAACTATTAGCATTCTTTAAAATATTCATTAATTGACTATATTTTTTCTCTAAATTTTCAACATAATTAACTGTTGGTCTTTTTTTACGCATATCATTAGTTACTTGAATACATTCATATTTACCCTTTTCACAATTATTACATGGATATTCATAATTACATTTAATTTTCTTTAATCTACATCGTTGACACAGTAATTTTTTTGGTTTTTTATCCATTTTTGAACTATTTTAAATAAATTATTGAATTGTATACGAAATTAGAATAAAAGAAGAAAATCTTATCCTAATACAAAATCAATAGTTATTTAAATAAAGGTAAATATAGACAAAAACCACAATTTTTTTAGAGTAACCTTAATGTTTATTATGTTTCTTATGATTTTTTTCTTTCCCACTATAAATCACTTACTATCACTATCACTCACTAATAATGATATCTCTGTCTGTTTTAGTAGTATTTCTTAAAAATCTCAAAAAATGATATTTACAGTGTGTTTTTAAACCTTGGAAATCTTAAGGTCGTACACGACTACTGACATATATTCGAAAGCCTTACCAATTAAAACGACTCAATTATTTACTTTATTTAGGAATAAATCGAATCAAAAGTTCCCAATAAACAAGAAACAATATACACAACCTTCACTTTGTTAAAAAGGTATCTACTGAAACATTGGAATATTATTGGTTAATTGGTGACTTTGCCAATGGATTAATTAGGAACCAAAATCCATTTTAAGATTTTTTTACGATCTCACTAAATTACTGAACAGAATAGGTGCGGTTCCACTGCATCTTAAAGGTCACTTATTCATTGCCAAACCCGATTAAATCCCAAATCCTAATAATTCCTTGAATTCCTTTGAATTTCAAGTGAATTTTGTTTATAAATTATAGGTTATTATTACTTAATTAGATTAATAGTTAAATACTCCTATGGTTGATATTGGGGAAAATTTTAAATCAACCAAAAGGCTAATATAGGAGGTAAGGCTAATATAGGAACCAACATAAGGTTAATAAAGAAAACAATAGTGGAGGTCATACTTCATTATATGCTATAAAATAAATAATTTAATTGTAATTCTTATGTAATTCATATATGATTGATATGTGATTCATATGATTCATTAAGGAGATTAAAGGGTTAATAGTCATGTAAATTGTAAAAATTGTAAAAACTCTTATCTTTAATTCAAGTCATTGAGTGAGGTTGTGAACTTAAGGTACTGTATCATTTCCTCTTAATATTGAGTTGAAGGAAACTAAGTGAACAAAATTTGATAACTTGTATAAAACATCAAAATTATACCCACTGAAGCTAATGATAAATCTAAAAATTTATATAATTTATTATTTGTAGTTTTAAAATGTATTAATGGTGGATAAATATAAACTAAAGGAACACAAGCAAAACAACCATTAAAACTTACAAATTTATCAATTCTATCAAAATTAACATAAGCTAAAAGACAAATTAAACCAAGTACGAAAATTCTAAATAAATTTTTCAACCATTTTATCTTGGGTGAAAATTTTCCTGAATTATATAATTTACCGTTCCTTAAAAAAACCTGTGAATTGAATAGTATATTTTCAAAAATTTTGATCGCTGGGAATAATTGTAATGGTGCAGTTAAGAAAACTGCTAATGAATATAATACAAGAATTAATTGTACTGGTAATTGACTATAAGGTAAATTTAATAATATAATAGTTTCAATGTTTTCACCATATGTGATGTACCCAATAACACCGATAGATAAAAATAAACTAGTAATTAAAATCATGGAAATACCTAAAACTTTAGGGAAATCTTTTGGATTATTCATTGATGATTCAATTGGTAAAATCAACCCAATTCCTTCAAATGAAGTAACTGCTATACCCACTAACATTGACCACGATGATTTATTAAATTGTATAATATTTGGTCCAAACCCATCAATAATTAAATCATTAATTGAATATGTAAAAATTATAACTAATCCAATCAAGATACAAATTGAACTTAATAATGATATAAATCCTAATTTTGAAATTTTTCTAATTAATATTAATGGGATTAATAATAAAAATTGAGCAATGACAAGATTTGATTGTGGGATTTTAAATAAATTTGTGAAATTTGATGTGGTGAAAAGTATATAAGTTGAAACAAACCCAATTTGTGAGATTAAAATTGAAATTAAAATTAAAATTCTTAATGTTATACCATAAGTTTTAAAACCTAATTCTCCAAATGATGAAATTCCAAAATGATTTTTAGAATGAATCAATAAAAGGTAACAAACATATGTTAATATTCCAAATAAATTAAGGGTAACGATACTGAATAATAACCCCCCACTTTCAAAAGCTTTTGGTAAAAATAGTATACCAGATCCAACTAATGCTTTGAAAACTAAAAAATAAGTTTTGATATTTGATTTAGGTTTTTTGGCAGTTTCATTTAACAACGAGCTTTCTTCATCCACTACACTGGACCCGGTCCCAGAGAGAACCGAAGCACTATCGATAATTTCACCATCATCTACATCTTCATCCTCATCATCATCAAATTCTTCACCAGCGAAATTACTATAAATATTTAAAAATTCAATTAAATTATTAGTTAAAAATTTTGGTGGAGTTTTATTTTTTTTTAAGTTCTTATTAATTAAATATTGTCTTCTAAAACCACCAGGTATATTAATATCACTTGCACTTGCACTATCTCTACGATCATCTAAAAATTTTGAAAATGATGAAGACCTTCTTAATTGTGGAGATTTTGAAGGTATTAAATTTCTTGTAATATCTCCACCTTGTTGATTTATTGATGGTAAGATCTTGGCGATCGTGTGATCAAGATCCCTAGTTTGATTTAGTTCTTTATAACTTGATGGAGGTGATATATCTTCTGTCATCACTAAACACAAGTTACTTTTTTTTTCTCACAGATTTTTACTTCAATCATTTATTTCCGCAGCCTGTCAATGTAGTGGCATTAGAAGGGAAAGAGATTGAGAAAAGGGTCGGGATACGGCAATCACGTGCACAGTCAGGTGCGCGTCGGTTTCTATTAGTTTCCCTAAAAAACATACATAAAAGATGTCAAGAATCATTTAAAAATTCCGATTTAAAAATCAGGGAAAGAGAAATTAATAGGAAATTACCAGCGAGAACAACTTAACATTTTAATAAAAGAGTAATAACAATAACTATAGAATACTCTATCTAAATATAATAAGAGTTTAGATTACAGTGGTTACAAGAAGTTAGATTAAATTTGACTTTGTGTAAATCTCCTCCTTAATCTCAACATTTTCGTTTCTATTTACCCTTTTACTTTAGTCTATTTACAGTGAAGATTGGTCCCCCATGCCCCGAATTACCTATTTCTTTACTTTCCTTCACTTTTCTTTTTCATTTCTTTTTAATTTCTCTTCCATTTAACTTTTCTTTAACTTTTCTTTGACTTTTCTTTTTTTCTTCTACTATACTGCGGTTGTCAGATAGGGACAACATGTTCAAGAAAAAAAGAATACTTAAAAAAAAAAAATACTTAAAAATATAGTAACGTAAATAAGTTCATTGTTAGATTATCTTATCAATAGTGGAGTACATCAATATCAGGCGGGAGTTCAATAGGAAATAAAGATAGTGAAAGTAAATAGATAGAGGAAAAAGGGAAAAAATCCAAATAAGGCAAATTTAACGTATCGTTTAAAAGTAATATTTAATCTATTTTCGTTTATAAAATCTATGATAATGCCAAAAAATAATCACGTAAAATGAAAGGGAATTTTGGAGTAGTAATGTGAAAGAAATTGAGAGAACTGTAAAAATTAACGGAAAATTTTTTCCTATTTCTCGCTGTCATTTTAAAGAAACAAACAGGAAAAAAGAGGAAAAAAAACCACAGTAATTTCTTACATTGTCCCCGGCTTATATAAGGTAAAAGGGAGAATATTTTATAATTGACCGAAAACGATAGTTGTTGCCGCACAATCAGGAGATTTTCATCCATAGGCTTCCCAGTGGTTCTCACATTTATTCACCGCTTCTTGGTGGTTGAGACACATTTCTCATATTTTAGTTCCAATTCGCCCCCAGATTTTCTTTTTTTCTCCGATGAATTGAACAGAATTGTCCTTCATGCGAGTGAAGTGTTAAAAAATTTCTATTTTGAGATTTCTCTCCAGATTACATGCAAAAATGATACGTTACATTTCTACCAAGTCAGTTTTTTGACAATTTCAATATAAACATCCATTATCTATTTTTTCTTATCAAATAATTAGATGACCACTTTCTAAGGTATAGTTCTTGGAATGATCATCCTTTACATCATCTATAATAAGCTATATGATCTGATAGTTAATGGTCTATGATTAATTAGTTGAAATATGGTTAAAGTTTAGATGGGGGTTTTTTTCCAAATGAGATGGAGAATTTCATTCATTTTCTTTTTTTCTTTAATGGATTAAAAAGTCCACTAAAACTTAAAATTTGGCACTTTAGTTTTTTCATGATTATCGTAGCCCATTTGATAATGTCACTGAAATGACATTGATTTAGTTTATATCCATAAGTGGTGATAATTTAATGTAAATCTCTTATGTCTCAACCATATGTTTTTTTTTTCTGACACTGAGGAGATACTGTATATTTGATTATATCTATTATAGGAGATTGGATAAACAACCCCCACGAAAGTTTTCATTACGAAATTAAAATGTACTCCAAATATTACACGGTAAACAAGAGAACCCTATATTAACTATAATAGGAATAATAAAAGATAAACATAATAGAATTTATTATACAGAAATAATACAGAGATAATAGAATTCATTTTTGGGTTACCACAGTTCATTAGTACAATCAGTACTCTACTACTCTTAATGCTATTTTAAGAATGGTAAACATCCATGCCAAGTTAATGAATCATAAGCCTTATCATATGATTAAAAATTTCAATTTTTTAAAGAAATTTTGCGTTTGGGGGTGTGGTGGAAAAAAAGCTTTTTTGAAATGGGTTAGTTTGACCACATGATCTTCTCATCTTTAATCCGAGATAAAATTGGAGTAACTCGGAATTTTTATTTTTATATTTAAAACATCAATTTGCCCTATTTTTAAAAAAACATTTAAACAACTAAAAACACAAATTATTCAAAAAGTTCAAGATCAAGTTTTTTTAAGATGAACTGTTTTGACGATAGTTATATAATAAATAATAATATTAATTATTCATTTAATGAAAATATTGATTACCTTTCAAACGATATAAAAATTTCAAATAATTTATTAATTAAATGTTGGAAACAAAGTAAATATGATATTTCAATTATAATACCTTCAACTTTACCAAGAAGATTAGAAAATATAAGTTGGAGAAGATTATATAAAAATTTAAATAATTTAAAAGAGATTAGTCCAACTACCATCAATTGGTATAAAGATCATGATATAAATTGGTGTTATGGTCCAAAATTTAATGATGATGATTTAATTATCAATGAAAACCCCCATACCAATGATATTAATAATGTTTCCAAGAAATTACCAAGTACATTGATTGTAACAGATGGTGAAGTTTCAAATGAAATAGATATTAGTGATGAAGAAAGTTGTATTAGTGAAATTGAAAGTGAAAGTGAAAGTGAATATAGTGATATCGAATCACTTAGTTTAAATAATGATACTAATTCAGTTGAAGAAGATTTACCTTATAAAAGTAATTTTAAAAAACAAATTAAACCAAAAAGAAGAGTTAAATTTAATTTTATAATTAATTCAAGAGAAATAATAAATGGTATTTCAATTGATTATGATTTTTTAGATGATGAAATACTTAACCAATAAAAGGATAGGCCTAGATGGCAAAGATAGTCTAGATGACTAATATAGGAAATGATAATGAAAAAGAGACGATAAAAATGATAAAAATGACAGTAATAGTAATAATAATAATAATAGTTAATAAATAATATTCACATGGGTAAAATAGGTATAACTCATCTCTTTACTTTTAATTCTAACTAATTTAATTTTTGCTAGGTTATTTCTTATGAATCACAGTCTAAAAGGACTTAAGTTGCCATTTCACAGTCATTTTAAACTTTTTACCCATAAAATCCCATTTATCCTAGTTTTAAATCCCTAACTTTAACTATTGCTAAACACCTTAGACCCTTTATTTATCATATTTGCTAACATTAGATAAATTATTAATTTACTACTTTGCTACTTTGCCCTTCTCTTCCATTCAGCCTTTCTCAGTTTTGTGACAAAGAAATTTTAAATAATTATTGCATATGACTGATTGCTTCTCCATAGACAGTTCATCATAATCCTTCCCGCGCAGAATTTAAGTCATAAGATCTGCAATGCTCGGAAAATTTTATCCTAGTGGAAACAGATCCCTTGCGAGACTAGAATTAGTGAGAGAAAAATCAATTTCAGTGGGATATCTCTTCGGGAAACCCAGTGGGAGTGCGCATCGGTTAGGGTGAGAGAATACCATTTTTATTTTCTAAACTCCCACCATTTAGCAAATTAGGGTGAATAAAACATTACTTTAATTAGTTATAAACAAACACACTGCCCGTGTGGGTTAAATGAAATAACAATTTAATTCAATTTAATAATTATACATTGTAAAACATCTTATAACTACATTGTAGATATATCGTCAATATTGCACTGTATTATTTAAAATGTGGAGATGGTTGGGTTGCCTATATTGTTTATTTTGGTCTCGTCGTTTAGGTCTGCCTGGTTTTAATTTTGAGATTTGAAAAATAATCAAGTGGTGGGGTGTTGTATGGGGGGTGGCGAGCTTACCGCATTAGGCAACCAATGAGCTTCGAAATTGTCTTAACAATAGGCAGGTGATAATAACCTGAAATAATCTTAATAATTCTAGTCCCAAAACAAAACGCATGTTAATTAAATTGTGTGTGGTATACTGTAAGCCAACCGATGTGTTTGTGGGGGGGCATGGAATAACCAATTTTCAATAATCATGTATTATTATTCAAATTTCATGCTTGAAGGGTTCACTATTACTCGGTTAATTTATAGCTCGGTAATTTTAGACTGAAACCCTATTTTTAACCTTTGGAAAGTTTGGCTAGGTGAAATTTTCATTTTTATTATGTAGTATTAATACTAACGTAGTTTTAATTTTAACTCTTTAGTACTTCAGTGTACTTGAAATGTATACTTTATTTCCAAAATTGGTAGGTTAATAAAGACAATGGTCTATTAGTTTCATAATTCTAATTCCGCTTTGACATTTAATTACTTCTGATTACTTCCGCTGATAAGTAAAGATAACTATCTTAAAGATAACTATCTTCTAATTAGTTCATCTAGAACTTTTACAAAACCGTTCCACCTAATCAACAAGTCCCAACTTACCTTTCTAATTTAATTCCTTATGATAACACCGTTAACTACTTAAAACAAACCAATCTTTAAATAATTAACTAACTTTAATTTAATTAACTATTCTTTGTCTCTCTATCATCAATATAATCTTTCATGGAACTATTAAATTTACTTAAATCTTTTAAATTATTTAAAATATTTAAATTTTGTGACATCAAAGTTTCATGATTTTTAAGTAATTCATTCATTGGTTTTTGTAGATCTTTTAATGAATCATTGATTTTTTTATATGGATCGGACATCTTGACTTCCCTATACTATCACTATTTATATTAATGTTATGTATTATTCACTATTGTGTTATTCACTCTTGGGTGTATTTGGTGTTACTTGTTGATGTGTTGATGGATCGATCGATGCGAAACTTTCCAGATCGCGTATGAGTGATGATTTCAATGATGAGTTTGATGCGTTATTACAACTGAAATCAGCAGTTGAAAGCGTATTAACTGCTTACAGTGACTCAATTTCAATAGATTCAATAATCGATACTGATCTGTCCAATGTCAATTCATCTCAACCAAAGAAAAAACGTAAAGTTCAAACTGATTTATTTGGTAAAGTGATTGATTCCACTAACGATAAAACTGAAGGTAAAACCGTTGATGAATTAAGATCAAGACCTAGTACTATTGAATTACCTACTCATCACACAATTGATTACCAAGCATTAGAGAAATATATCTATCCTATTAATTTTGAAATTAGAGATTATCAATATAACATTATTGAGAAATCATTTTATCATAATATCCTTGTGGCATTACCTACTGGTTTAGGTAAAACATTTATTGCAGCCACTACAATTTTAAATTATTTCAGATGGTTCCCACAACTGAAAATAATTTTCATGGCACCAACTAAACCACTTGTAGCTCAGCAAATTAAAGCATGTTTTAGTATTATCGGTTTACAAACTTTCGCCGCTACCTTATTAGATAAACAGAAAAGAAATAGACGTGAAATATGGGATAATTTTAGAATTTTTTTCACTACTCCACAAGTTGTAGAAAATGATTTATGTTCCGGATTATTTGATCCTAAATCTGTAAGTTTATTAATTGTTGATGAAGCTCATAAAGCCAAGGGCAATTATGCTTATAATAATGTAGTTAAATTTTTAGATCGATTTAATAATAGTTATAGAATTTTAGCCTTAACTGCTACACCATCGTCTAGTGTTGAGGGGGTTAAAGAAATTATTGAAAATTTAAGTATTACTAAAGTTGAAATTAGAACAGAAAATTCAATTGATATAATTAGATATTTTAAACTGAAAAAAATTGACAAAATCGATATTAATTATACCGAAAATGAAGGAATCACCGAATACTTAAATTATTTAATCAATGCCACGGAACCAATATTGAAACTTGCTAATGAACGGAAAATAATGAATATTGAAGACCCATTGAAACTAAATGCATTCAAATTATTGGAAGTTCAAAAAAGAAATATGTCAAATCGTAGTTTAAATGAGGGTATTAAGTGGTCAAATCACTTTTTAATTAAAATGTTAGTTTTCATTGCTAATTGTCTTAAAAAATTAAAAATTTATGGGTCAAATAATTTTATTCATTATTTTAATGATCAGAAGAATAAAAATATAAAAACTAAGAATAAATTGTTGGTTGATTTTTATCAAAATGAGAGTATAATACAATTAATGGAATTAATTAGAAAGAATGATCCTCAAAATGAAAAAGAAAGTACCAGTGGTGAAGGAGAAATGAGTCATCCTAAGATAGCTACATTAATTGAATACTTGGAAAATTTCTTCCAAACTACAACGTATGACAATTCTAAAGTTATCATTTTCACTGAGTTTAGAGATTCAGCTTTAGAAATAGTTAATTCAATTGAAATATTATCAAAAGATTCTTTAAGACCTCACATTTTCATTGGCCAAGCTTCTGAAAGTATTGATAAATCAAGTAATAATACCAGAATGAATAAAATTAGAAGTAGCTCAGAAGATGCAAAATTAAAAGGTATGAATCAAAAAATTCAAAAACAAGTAATTAAAGATTTCAAAACAGATAAATTCAATATCCTTGTTGCTACCTCTATCGGTGAAGAGGGTTTAGATATTGGTGAAGTGGATTTAATTATTTGCTATGATTCAACTAGTTCCCCAATTAAAAACATTCAAAGATTAGGTAGAACCGGTCGTAAACGTGATGGTCAAATTTGTTTATTATTTAGCGATAATGAAAGGTCAAAATTCGAAAAGGCAATGGATAACTACGAATGGATTCAAAAATATATAATGACCCATGAAAGTGAATTGGTGGTAAATAAAAAAAATAGAATTGTACCAGTTGGATTTAAACCAATTGTGGAGAAAACTTTAATTGATACTGAAGAAATGGTGGAAGATGATGAAGATGAAATTATTCGAATTGCAATTGATTATATGAAGGGTGATGGTAAATCGAAACCCAAATCTAAGTCTAAATCTAAATCTAAATCAAAAAAATCATCAACAGCAGCTGCTACCAGTAAGCAATCATTAGCATTACCATCAGCAACAGAAAAAACAACTAAAAAGTCAAATTCTAAGAAAGATAAAATTGACAAGAAATTCTTCATGCCTGATAATGTTGAAACTGGGTTCATGAACGTTAAAGATTTACTCACTAAGGGACCAAACTTACCAACGGAAAAGTCATCTCCACCTCCATCATCACCAGAATTAATTGATACTGATTCACTAATAACAGATATACCAGATTTGAAATCTCCTAAACGGAATAACAGTGATAAAAGGGATAATAATAATAATAATAAAGCACCAAAATACGAAGTGGTTAGAAACCAAAGTAGTAGTTTAGGGTTGAAGAAAGAAATTAGTGTTGATAATGCATTAAGTCAATTAGAACCGGATAGAAAAGATAATAAATCAGTAGGAGTGAAAGTTAAAAATGAAGTTAACGTAGAGAATGTATTAGGTCAATTGGAAATGGATCGAAGAAGTTCACAAGTAAAAGAAGTAGATGAATTTGATGAATTTGACAATGAGGGACCTCAGCCAGTTCAACAAGTGCAGAAAGTTGAAGAAATAGATGAATTTGAAGAATTCGATAATGAAGAAGTTAAGAATGTTAAAAATGACGATGAAATAGATGAATTTGAAGAATTTGACAATGAACCAGTTATTGAAATTGATGAGTTTGATAAATCAGTTAAAAAGGAAGTTACTGTTGATGAATTTGATGAATTTGATAATGAACCAGTAACTAATTCAACATCATCTAAAATTGTAGATTTAAATGTACCAGAAGCAAAAGACCTGGACTTTGATGATTTAGATAAAGAGATTAAACATTCAACACAAAAATCCAAACTAGTTGATACATCAAAATCTGATGATAAATTAGTTCCAAATAAATTTGATAATGATTATGGATTTTTAAATGAAGATGAAAAAATGGAATTATATACAAATTATTATAGTCCATCACCACCAACAAGTCAATTTTATATGCCATTGAAAAATAGACAATCAAAATTAAATAGTTTAAAAACTAAAAGATTTAATAATTTTATAAATTTTACTGAGTCAATCGATTTAACAAAATCAAAGGATATTATAAATAATTTCCAGAAATCTAAACTGGAATCAATTGATAATTGTGTAAATTATCTTAATGTAAATACAAAATTGGATAAATAGGTTAAAAATAAATTTAACTGGGTGTTATAATAACTGTAAATATTAGTTGTCTCTGGAGCACTTGCCAAGTTGGGACAATCTCATACCCTCTCAGAAGGTGTTACCCGCACCCTCGCATCACCACCCAGCATCTCAACTGAAGAAAATCTTTCTTCTTCTTCTTTAATCTTATGCAGGGGCATTACGTGTATCAGTGAGGATTCGTCCGAGATCATGTTTTTGCTAGTTGAAAACTTTAAACCTTGACACTCTCTTTTATGTGGTACCCATTGAGGTATTGATATCAGAGGAATTTTTGGGAAATTTTACAAAATTTTTATTTTTGATATTGTGAAATTTATTTGGCATCGCCTATAGGTTCACGAAATCATTAACAGATATTTCTCTCTGCTTCAATTATTTAGTAGGATTTGCTGTTGAATTGATTATAATATTTATTTACTTATTAATTAAAATTGTTCACAAGGGATAGAGTCGTTAAACTTGGTAGAGATTAGCGATTCTGTATCAAACTGGGTTATGTTTTGTTTAATTCTTTTTTTTTTTTTGCCTTGTACCTCGCTCGGTTTAATGATAATTATTGAATCTTGAGCTGGATGCTTTATTCTACGTAATCAAGTAATAGGCTATAATAACCTAAAGGTTCGCTTTGAGTGCGATGCCACCACGGGAAACCAATGGTGTCATTGTAATTATTAACCTTTACAATTCATATTTTCTGTCTAACATTATTTTTATCACTGTAATTTCTCTGTACTAAAGTGTGCGTGAAAATATTTTCACTAAGTTGTTGCGCAGAAGTTTTTTTTAGTATTAAAGTGAAAATAAATTACTTTAAAAGATGTTTAAAAAATTCACTAAAGCAGATATTCATTCACGTTCAAATATAAAATCATCAGCTCAAAGAGGTTTAAAAAGTAATTTTGTTGATACTTTCCCAAATTTAGAATCCGTTATTGATGATATAATACCAAAAAAATCTCAAGCAATTCTTATCAAATGTGAAGATAAAATTCAATTATATTCAATTGATAATGAAGTTGTTGTTTTCCAACATTTTGATGATTTGGTTCCTACTTTAAAAATCGTTCATAAATATCCTGATTGTTTCCCAAAAGTTCAAGTTGATAGAGGGGCTATTAAATTTGTTTTATCAGGTGCAAATATAATGTGTCCTGGTTTAACTTCTGCTGGTGGTAATTTACCTGAAGAAAATTTAGAAAAAGGTAGTATAGTGACTGTTTATGCTGAAGGTAAAGAAAATGCTTTAGCAGTTGGTAAATTATTAATGAGTACTGATGAAATTAAATCAAAAAATAAAGGTCATGGTATAGAGTTGATCCATAATTTAGGTGATGGTTTATGGACTTTACAAGAATAATTAAGCTCCATATATATAAATAATTAACATAAATAAATGACATAAATAAATAACATAAAAATACATAAATACAGAAACACACACATAAATATTAATAGCACTAGGATTCACTGGGTCGTTTATTCATAAATTCTTACATATAAATCATTACTTGATATATTATAATCCTCTAATCTTCTAATATCTTCAAGTTCTTGTTCTTGATCCTTATCTTCATTCAAATAATAATATAAATTTATATTTAAAATTGATGTCTTGGTGATTGAACTAACTATTCCTTTAAGTTTTAATACTGAAAAATCATTCAAAATTGTTCTTGTATAAATCTCAGAATTTAAATGGAAATTAACTCTTAATCTTTTATAATGAAAATCATTATATTTTGTTTTTGTAGAAATATCCATGATTTTATACTTAGATTTTAAAAATTCCCATCTTTCAGGTTTTGAAATTTCTCCTTGATTTACTTTGTTAATGAAATACATTTCAGCGTTTGTTATTTCTTCATTACTTAAAATTGTTCCATTTAATTTCTTTAAAATATTTGTATCAAGACGTGAAATAAGATTGATTGAAGTTTGATCATCATCTAAATCTTGAAATATTGGATTTTCATTGATTCTAAGACTTTCTAATTGGAAATTCGTGTATAATGAATCGAAAAATCCCCAATCAACAATTTTATTAAATCGAAGATCTAAATCTTTAATGATATATTGATTCAAAGAAGTTGATGTTATTTCGTTATTGGAAACATTTAAACATTTGGTATTGTAGTCTGGGACAACAGTAAGATTATTATACGATAAATCTAGATCTTCTAATTCTGGTAATGATTGTAAATCTGAATCGATATAGTTATTTCCTGCTAATATAAGTTCTTTTAAATTAAATTTCTCCAAAATTAATTTAATTTCATGAAAAGTAAGTTGGGTATCAGATAATTTAAGTACTTTTAAGTCATGTTTAATTTCAGTACCTTCATTGTTAATATTTTGAAATTTATTACCATTTAAATTCAACTCTTTTAAACCTGGTAACTGATCTATAAGTTTCCAAATTTCATTAATATCAGTAAATAAATTATAACTCAAATCTAAAGTAACTAACTTCGGTAACGTAATATTACTTGAACTAAAAATACTTCGTTTATCTAATGATATTGAAATTAAATTTTCATAACTTGAATTCAACTTATTTAATTTCTCAAATCCATAATCTTCAGCTACTTTACTACCAAAATGAATTACTTCAAATTCATCATTATACCCATAAAATTCATCTAATGCTTCGTTAAAACTTACTCGAGGTAGTATTTTCTTATTACTTGGTTTTATAAATGATCCAGATCCTTCCACTTTAGTAACAAAATACTGCTTATTACCTATTGATCCATTATTTTTTCCACGACATGGATCATCCCACTCAATACCTAAGGCTTCATTCCAAACATCTATTGGTCCTACATATCGTACGGTTGCTAATTGACCATCATTGAATTGAATTCTATCATGTACCTTAAACATTAGTTAGCCTTAAACATTAGTTAGTGCGACACCTAAGAAATTGATTTAGAAGAATTGAAATAGGTGCAAAAAACAGAGAGTTATAGAGAAGAAACCAACATTAGTCTTACATTCTATATACCGAAATTATCATTCAATAAACCATCTAAATCAAATTCTTTTGCCCAAGTTTTAACTACAGTAGTTTGTTCTACTTTTGGAGGTTCCTTTTCACCTCTTAATGAAGATTTTGGTGCATCTAAATCGATTTCTTCTTGTTGTTTACCCATTTTTGGTAATGTCCAACCAATAATTCTACCATCTCTCCAATCATTTAATACTAACATTGCAGCTGATTCTAAATTTGGTATACCACCTTTACCTAATCTACCTTTAGTTCTAGCAATATGAATTAAAAATTGTTTACTAAATTCATTAAAATCTGATGATGGTAATGCAGGTAAATTATAAAATTCTCTTAAACCATTTGCCATTTCATCATTTTTAGCAAATTTTTTAATTAATAAATTAAATGGTGAAATTGGATCAGTTATTTGTTTTGGTGGTAATGCTGATAATAAAGCTAATTTTGATTCATAATTTGCTTTGGTTAATTTTTTACTGATTTCATCAGGGAAAACAATACCGGGACTATCTAAAATTTTTAATTTTGAATCAATTTTAATTTCTCTCATTGCCGTAGTAACACCAGCTTGATTACCAGTTGGACAAGCTTTAGTTGAATTTGAATGTCTATTAGTTAATGCATTAATAATTGATGATTTTCCAACATTTGGATATCCAATAACCCCAACAATAATTGATCTTTTTAAATTTGATTTAGTTGCATAACTTTTTAATGCTTGTAAAAGATTATTGGCAGTTAAGTTGGATGTCATCTCTTTGTTAAATGTTGATGCTGAAACTCCTGATGATGCTTTAACAGGAACTGTTGGGAATGATTGTTTTAAAAAGGTTAACCATTGATTTAAAACATTTGTAGGTATTAAATCAACTTTATTTAAAACTAATATTAATCTTTTATTTGGATTTTGTAAAACAGCTTCTTCTACTTTTCTTGATCTAGTAGCTTCTGGTTCTCTTGCATCTAAAACGTATAAAACAACATCTGATGCTTCAACAACGGTTTTAAAAATTTTATCATATGCTTTACGTGATTTATCTAATTCTGAATTATCATTATCTTCATCTTCATCAACACTAAGGTCATATTCAATATCTTCATCTGAATCAACCATTCCATCATTTTCACTTTCTTCACCATCATATTGTTTAGCAGCTCTTTGAGCTGATTCTAATAATGCTGCCATTCCATTACCTTCCTCTGCTTCATCATCTTCATCATCTTCCATATCATCATCCATCATATCTTCACCATTCAAACCTTTTGATTTGTATTCTTGTTGCCTTAATAATTTCAATTGTTCTTTCCTTTCTTGTTCAATTCTTCTATTTTCTTCTAATTCATTGATAATCTTATCTTTATATGGGAATGATGCTGGAATACCAGGATCTTTTGGTACTCTTGATCTCCAAGTTGGATCTCTTTTAGATGTCTTTCTGTCCTTTCTTCTTTGGGCAGCAGCTTTCTTCTTGATACCTTCCCTCATACGAGTGGAAACTCTTTTGGAAGTCCTCTTTTTAGCTTTAACCATTATCTGATCTACTTAATTTTTTTTGCGATGAGATAGATGAGGTTTATGAAAGAGGTTGGAGTTTTTTTTTTTTGAGGTTGCAAAATTTAGTTACCGCACGTCAATAATAATAAATAAAAATAACCAATTTTCTCTATAATATTATCTAAAAACTATATTATACAAAAATATAAATAAATAAATAACAAGATGAAACTTAAACTTCATGCTTCAAAAGCATCATAATCTTGATTCTTTTCATGATAATCATTATCATATTCCTTTACACCAAAATCATTAATATTAGACTTTAAGTATGATGGTTTATTAGCTTTCTTTAATTCAGCTTGAGCTTCAAGTTTGGCTCTTTTTTCATCAGCAACAAGTAATTTACCACTAGATAACATATCTTTAATTTCAGCATTAATCAAACTTTGTCTTTTAATAGCTTCTCTTTCACCATCATCTGATAATCTATCAATAAGTTTAGTTTTTAATGATTTTTTCCAATTACTTGCAACTTCTGGGATTTTATGTTTAGCATATTTAGCAGCATTAGCAACGTCTTCACCACTAATAACAACTTCAACCGAATCTCTTTTACTTAAAGTTTTAGGTTTATAGTCATTTGGCATTAATTTTGCAACTGAATAACTTTCAGCTAACTTAATATTAGTGAAAATAAAAATTAAGGCAATAAATTGAGATAATTTCATAACGTCTATTTTTAATTAAAACTAGTTAATACTATTTAGCAAATAATAATAATTGATATCAAAAGCAATACAAAACCTTCTTTGAAAACTGAAAAGGTTGCAAAAAGAAAAAAAAGAATTCTTTGCAAAATAAAAATTAAGTTACCACAAATAATGGCTGCGAAATTAATTTTCCAGTCTTGACCTAGAAACTGACATTGCACTTGCACTTCTTGGTAATGATTCTCTACTGTTATTCTGTGATGCTTGATAGAATCCCTTCTTTGGTACTATGAAAGGTTTATTCATGAAATTTGTACGATTGTTACCTAAACTTGCATTTAATTCATCGTTTAATGATCCTATTTCTGATAAATTAAGTGCTGACCTAGTTCTTAATTGAGTTAAATTTGGACTAGATTGTGCTGATACATGTGTACCTTCTTCTAAGCTAACATCAAGTTCATATTGTTGCATTTGACTATATCTATTTTGTACATCAAATATTCTATTAATTACTGGAATCTTAGCTACTTCTTGATAAATAACTTTGGTGAAACTGTTAAATTTTCTATGTTTAAATACTTTATTTAACCCAAAATAATAAGCTGCATATAACAATAATAATACAAGTATTAAAGGTACTAATATATTTTCATGATCATCATCATGATCAGAATCATAACCACCTCTATGTTTACCATCAATGAATCCACCAGCTGGTACAAACTTCTTATTACGAATTGATGCTGGATAAACCCCTATTTGAGGATCTTTATCATTACTTGGAGGTATTTCTGATGATGCATATAAAAGAATTTTACCTAATGTCCAAGAAAGTTCATTACCATTAACTGAATCAGTTGATTTGAATGGAACATGAGCTTCTGTAATTTTCTTTTCTTCACCTTCCTCACCGGGATCAGGTACTTCGAAATCTAATCTAGGGAGTTCAAACCCATCGTGTAAAATATTAATTACCCAACTTGCTTTAAAACAGGCATCTTTTAAAAATTTATCAGGATCAAGTTTGGAATATTGTCCATTATTAGAATTATCCAATATAGTTTTCCAATCACTTTCACAGTATTGCTTTACCCTTTCATTAAAGACCTTGTAATTATATTCACCACCACTTTGGAAAACATCATTTGCAGTATACCAATACTCTGAAATTCCAACAAATTTATCCTTCTCGAAATTTAATTTAGGCCCATGAACTCCATTAAATAAACATGGCTCTTCTTTACAAGGTACATTCTTCATTAAGAGTGGGTAAATTGTCTTGACACACATTTCATAATTACCAATACCATTAATCTTGTACGAAGTACCTTCATGAGCATATTCAACAGCTGCGTTTTTAGGTAAACAAGGATCATTAATTTCAGTTCCGATGGATGGATTTATTGAAGCTAAATTAATTAACTGTTGTAAATAACGTTTACGTGCTTCATTAGCTCCAAAACCTAACCATGTTTCAACAAAAATATCCCAACTTTGGGTTAATCCATTAACATTTCTCAAGGTAACTTTAGCAATATCTTCTCTATGTTTTTCAATATCTTCCACTGAAGATGGTACAAATGCAATTTGAGTAGAAGCTCCACCCATATCCATAAACCCTATAGATTCATGCTCTTCTGTTGGTATATAACTATTAAATTGGCCCATTAAGTAATTTAAACCTAACCAACCATAAATACCTTCAGTTTCACCGTCAATTATTTGAACATGATCATCACAATCATTTATTAAGAAATTGGTATTTTTCCTTAACAAAGAACAAACTTCCTTTAAAATTTTCTTTTGATCTTTTGGAGGTAAAAGTCTCATACCTGCGGTGGCTAAAACAAAAATTGGTGTATCTCTATGTTTGTCTTTCGGTATTATTGATTCTGCAAAGCTCATCAACTCTGAATAATGGTCCTGCCATATTGTTTTAAATTTAGAAGGGCTGCTATAAGTGGAAATACCAGGAAATATCTTCTTAGTCCAGTTATCTTCTTGAATTATTTTTAATGGTGATTGTAAAATCAGACTTTCTTCGGTATTTTTCACCAAATAACCAGGATTTGCCCATTTATATATTTGTATTCTTGAACCAGAAGAACCAGAATCAACAACAATTCCATATTTATACTTATTAGGTGGGATTTCCATGGTTATGATAGATCAAAATAACAAAAGTTTGGAACCAACAGTGAGAATCTGATTTGAGTCGCGAGTGTGCTAAAATTATCTCACCAAATATTTTTATATTATAAAAACGGGTAGACTTCCAAAAATGATTATTTTACCAAATACTCCCCCAATTCCAAGTATTTTACAAACAGATTCTGAGTCGATATCGCCAAGGCTACTTTCTACTAGATCGTCACTTTCCAGTTCTTCAATTGAAACTTATAATGATTTGGTCCGGTATGTAGTTAACTTGGAAGATTATGTAGAAGAATTGTTTCAATTTGCAAGTAGTAAAGCAAATTCAAAAGAACTTAATGATATACTAATGTATGGTGCTAGCTCAACTTTACTTAAGTCAGACTTTCTTCCATGGACTAATGTTACTTTTAAAGAAGGTAAACAAATGAAACTTTTTGGCTCCAATACTAAGGGAGACTGGACTTTATATAATGAACTTGAATTATCAATTGTTTCAACAGCTTTAATTTATACTAGATTGGGTGCTGAATTAGTTAATGAGTTGATAGAAGTTGAGGATGGTACAGCCTCCATGAATGAAACTAATGAGAAATGGAAACAAGCTGTTACTTTCTATAAGAAAAGTATATCCTTTGCTCAGTTTGGTATTAAAGTTAATAATAACCCTAGTGGTAACGAATCATCTCATATTAATGGAAGTTTATTTATATTAATTGATAAAATTGGTAATATTAATATTCAAATGTCAACCCTTTCTAAATTTTCATGGATAAATAGAAACAGTTATAATGAAACTGAAAATTTTAAATCTAGCAATAATGGTACCTTATGTAGAGTCGCTATATTCGTTCAAGATGAACTTAAGAGTTGTAAATCATTAGTTTCTGAAATCCAAGATAATCCAAACTATAATATTATTATAAATTCTAATGATTGGTATGATTATTTACAATTAACTGAAAAATACGCTAATGCTTACGCTGGTTTATTCCTTTCAATTGAAACATATCAACAAAACAAACTTGGTCAAGCAATCGGACTTATAAATTTTTCACTTTTAAATTTACAAAGTAAGAGATTAAATGAAATAAATCCTAAAAAGACAAAATTAATAACAAAATTAAAGTCTAAATTTTCTAACAAGAAGAATGAAAGTTATATTAAGAATCTTGAATCTATCACTTCATTAAACTTAAACAAGTCATTATTTAATGATAAATCAGGTATAATATTGAAGGATATAACTTACGTTTTTGATCAATTAATTCAATTACACCTTAAATTCACAAAGGAAAATGATAATTTGATGTTTCAGGATATTGCAAATTACCAAGACACTAATAAGGACAATAAATGGCCATTAGGATCTAAAATTCCTGTTAGTGATATTCTAGATTATTCTCCTAGAGTTTTACACACTGTAAAGAAGAACGATCGAGGAGAAACCAGGGCTACTTACTACTAGAGTCTTTTATAGATGGTTCAGATAAAGATAATGAAGTAAAAAAGATTATGAAATAAATATACGACTACAGATTGGCTACAGATCTAAAAATAGAATGTATTTCTTGCTTTGAAATACGATAATCAATATCATGATAATCATTAGTAATAATTTTATCTAACTTGAGGAAAACGATAACCAATTGTTTCTCCATATCTCCCCATAATTTATCTAATAAATCTCTTTCAAACATATTAGCACCTGTTATAAAATGTTTCTCTAATTTTCTACGAATCTCAGCAGCTCTTACTTGTACCTCTTTACTTGAATATCCTGCAAGAAAGGTTTTAACTGTTTTCTTAGTATATTTCTTGGATCTAACATTATCTGCTAAAGTCTCATAAGTATTAACAAATTCAAGAATTTTACCTAGATTTTGATTTAATAATCTGGTATAATAAGTTTTTTGAATTTTACTGAAAACAGCATCTAATTGACTCTTAACTTTATTAGTACGTTCATTATTGAAATTACTTAATTGTTCTGTTAAACAGAAAATATTTTGCATGATACTGACATTTCTATAATTTCTTTCCTTTTCATCAAATTCATTATTTTTCAACAATGGATCATCTTTAACAAATAAATGAATACAAGCTTCAGTTACATCTTTATATGCCGAACTGATTAATAATCTAGCATTATTATCCTCCAATTCTCCATACAGTCTTGATGGTTTATCTAATACTGATTCAGTTAAATGGAAAAATTGATTAACATTCTTAATTGAAGTAACAATTCCACTTTTACTATTGATTGAAGATACATTAACAGTTTCAACAATATTTTTGATGAATTTAGACCAAATATTCTTATATTTATCGATAACTTTTTTCAAGAAATTTATAACAAAGAAGTCTTGATTTTTTAAATTACTTGAAATGGTACCAAAATAATTTAAAATTAAGGGTATATTATACTCAATTGGCACAAGTCTTTTAATAAATAAATTAGTATAATTACCAAATATGGTATTCAACGTAGAAACTATTTCATTTGAATAATTAGTTGAAATATCTTCATCAATTACATTTCTATCCAATAATTCCATTCTCAAATCTAATGGTTTAAACCTTAAATAATCTTGTAAACTGTAAATATTTGTGTCATAGTGGAATAAATCACCCAAAAATCTAGTTAAAACTAATGAAATATCTCTGGTATCAGAAACAATATCAACAATAGTTTTTGTGTCTTCAATGCTATCAGAATTAACAATTGTAGGTTTAGAAACTTCTACCGGAGTACCATTGACATCACCGTTACTTGGGTGAGTGACTTTTGGAGATGAAGGGTCAGACCTATTTTCTTCCAGTAAACCTAATTTTCCAATTAATTTGTCCTTTCTAGATGAAAGTCTTAAAGTTCTTGATTTTTTCAAAGTCATTGTTTCATTTGAACTTTCAAAAGTCGAAACATTAGGTATTGATGGAGTTGAATATTTAATAAATTTAAGCCTTAATTTTAATACTTTTTCAACAAACACACTTAATAAATTATTAACAAAAAATTTCAAATCATTGAAATCATTAGGGGAAATATCTTTAATAAAATAGGTAAATGATGAATAAATTGTTAAACTGTTTAATTCAGCCATAATTGATTTTGGATAAATTCTATCCATATCATTTAATTGATTAATTCTTGAATTAAATTGTTCTTTGAAAAAACTTAAGAAATGTTTGATAAATTTATTTGAAACTTGTTCATAATTGGCACGATATTGTTTTAATGAATTCATTGCATTTAATTTATTATTATTTGAACCATCATTACTAATTGTTTCTAAAGCATTGAATAAATTCAAAATTTGTGATTCTAAATCGCCTAATTTATTTAATCTATCAAATTCTTTAAAATTTTCAATATAAGCTAAATTATCAGAATTAATACCAATTTTATCTAATATTGATTTCAAATCATTATATAATAATTTTTTATTGATTGATTTAACTTGTAAACCTTGCGAATTATTTTCAATAGAATTAATTTCTGGTCCTAAATTCTTTAAATCAATTTCCATTCTTTTAAAAATATGATTCAAATTTTCGACTTCACTTAACGAAGTGTTTAAATCTTCTTTCATTGAATCGCCACTAAAATCCAAGGAAATCAATTCTTTAACATTATTATACTTAATTTTATTCAATTCATTAGTCATTTTCTTTACTAATTCATCACTTGAATCAAATACACCCCATTGAATTTCTTCTAATAATTCTTCAATTTCTGGATCCTTTTCATCATTATATTCCAGTCTTTTATTAATATTTAAGTCTTCAGTTTCAGTATCAACTTTAATTATTTCTGCAGTCATGGCACTTTCAGTTTCGGTCATTGAGAAGCTTCTATCATCCAGTATATCGGCATCAGATGAATCAATTGTAATTGTTTCCTTATCGTGCATTTGTGGTTTTAAAAGGTCTCCATTTACACCATCATCATCAAAATTCAATTGAGTATCCATAAAATCTTCAATTTCTGCAATTGATGAATCAATAGCATCGAAATTCACCTTTGATTTAGGTTGTTGAAGTCCTTTTTGTTTTGCTTGCTTCTTCTTAATTGATAAATCTTCCATTGAATCATCTAAATCTTTAGCATTGAAAGTATGTTTCTTTACATTTTCATCATCAGTATCATCAATTTCTTCAATTCCAAAATCACTAAGTGGTTTACTTAATCTTTTTCCTAAAGCCAAATTTAAAGCTACACTTTCTTCAAGACCATCAGAAACATTTCTTGTTTTTGACATTATTTTGGAACTATGACTTGAAGGGACACCAGTTGGAGCATTATTATTATCATCAGCAAATATAAAACTCTGTGAATCATTAGTAAATTCAGTATCACTTCTATTAATTGATGATTTAGAATAAGGATAATTTGAAGTCGAATTTGGAGTTCTTCCTGGATCATTCGTTGAAGTTGGTGTTTTAGGAGGTGGTGTACTTTCATAATAATCCTTATTAGGTAAATTTTCAAATGTTGATTGAGATATCTGGGAGAGGTCTGGTGATCTATCCATAACTTTCATTGGTTTCATTGGTAATTTCCCATTAGAAGTAAAGTCCATATCTTGATAAGGATTAGCACCTGCATTAGATCCTGGGGTTTGAGAATCTGATAGGTTAGGTAAAGGTGCTGGGGCAAAATTAAAGGATGATTGTGAAGTTTTCCTTGGTTGAGGTTCCGTAGGGAATATTGGATTAGGTAGATTCTTTCTCTTCAATGATTTAGTTTTTAGAAGTTGAGCATCTGCTTGGGGTGTGAGTAATTCTTGAGATCCATTACCACTACTAAATGACTTCTTAGCTGGTATTTCAGGTAATTCAAATTCTTGTAATGAAAATCCATTTAATAATGGGTATTTACCTGTGAATGAACCATACGTTTTAGCTAAATGTCTAGTAAAACGATTTATTCTATCTGAACCTTCTTCTGACTTCCAAAAATAATCTTTATTAAGACTTAATACAAATCCATCAATACCTGCTCTTGATATTGCCCTTAATTCATCAAGATCCCAAGTTCTACCAATCTGATATACACCTTTTTGATCATTAAGTTTACCCTTTTGTAATAATACTCTACCAGAATATTTAGTACATAAAACCAATATACGTTCTTTGACACTACCAATTTGGTCTTTCGGTAAATTTGCTGGTGGAGGAGCTGAGGAATATTGGGAAAATTCTTGAATAACGATATGGGCCAAATAAGTAACTTCTCTTACATTAGCTCCATTATCTTTAATGAATTTACTATAACAATCATCCTTTATCTTTTGGGAAATTGCAACTCTTTTATCAACAGTCTGCGGTGTAAATTGTCTTCGAGGTTGAAAATTTGGTGATTCTGAAGTTGGATAAGGTGGATTCATCTGACCATATGGTGATTGCTGATGTGATGGGGGTACCTGTTGTGGCATTGGTTGATTGGGACGTGATGGATATCCTCTATAATTATTCTGCCTTGGATAGCTCATAATTAAAAATTCAATTATTTATATTTTACTGAGCGCTTGTTGATTTTGAGGTCTCACTGATCTGATGAGAAAATCTAATCCAATTTTTCAAATCAGAATAACAATAAAGCTACAAACCAAATATCCCCCTAAATTCATTCTTTTTATGGGAAATAACATAAAACTTATATGCTTCATACTTAAATATATATATAGAGAGAGAGAAAAGTTTGAAAAAATTAAGGAATGTCATGGATGTATATTACACTTAAGCTTTCTTGGTAGTGGTAGTTTCATTTTTAGAAACCCCAGTTGAAGTTGATTCTAATTTTTTAACTGGTTCAATTTCTGATTTTTCAACATAATAACCCCAAGACTCAGCTAAATCTTTAGCTCTTTCATCAATAATTGATAATCTTCTTCTTAATGCTTCATTAAAACAAATTTCTTGAGCAACTTTAAAAAATTGTTGTGCCCAACCTTTCTTATAAGTTTCACATTCTTTTGCAATATCTTGGATTTCCAATTCTTGAAATTTAACTTGAATACCGAATTGTTTAAAAATATCATCTCCAATCAATCCATTTTCATATAAATTTTTATAAACTGGTTCTGATTCTTTTAATTTTAAAGATCTTCTAATTGCTTCAACCCCTCTTCTTAATAATGCTGCTTTCATGACTTTATCATGTGGTTTTTGTTCTTTTGGAATTGATTGATCATCAACTTGACTTTTCAAGATGCTGTACATCATGGAAGGATAATTTTCTTCAAATAATGGTTCAATTTCTTGTAGGTTTTTAACTGTTCTACGTCTATAAATAATTGAAAATCCTATGAAACATGATAACAATATAATCAAATAGATTATTGGAGTAAATACAGAAACAGAAATTTGTTCTTTTGTGGTTTCTTCATCCATTATTCCTCTGACACACGTATGCTGAAAAATTTAAAAATTTCGCACTAGCTTTAAGGGCTAAAAAAATAAATAGTTATGTTGCAGGCAATGAGAGTATAGAAAAAGTTGATCTATTATACATTTATTTGATTTGTTGTCTTTTGTTTTCTTTTTTTGTTACTATATAACTACCAAGTATCTTTGTTATTTCTAAAAGTTAATCCCAAATATCTAGCAAGTTCATCTTGAAGCTCTTTAATTTGTTCATCACTCATCAGTTCAACATTAGGTTTTGAATCTTTGTTAAGTGAACTATATGCCTCTTCTAAGGTTTTCAGTGTTTCATCACTTAAGAATTTTTGTAAATCTTGTTCATTAGGCATTGTTAATTCAAAGTATTCACATAATTTGACAATTGAAAATTTATCTAATTTAAGAAATTCACCAACTGTACAAGGAAATAAATCAGGTTCTGGGAATTCACCATCTCTATTTGAAATTGGAGCTATTTTACCATCATTAGTAGTTAATTTGGAATTGAATATTCTTGCAATATTTCTATCTTCTAAGAAATCAAGTTGAGTTTGTAATTCTCCAACTAATTGAACTATATCTTCATTTGAAACGTAATCAGACATATCAACTGGTTTATGATCAATTTCATTCATTCTACTTTTAACATTTTTAACTTGGATTTCAATCAATTGTTGACCAGTTTTACTAATCAATGCTGATTGTTTTTCAACTGTTGCAGTTAATTTATTAATCTTTTCATTTAATGCTTCTACCGTTAAGTCTGTCATTGCGGTGAGAATTGAGAATAATTCCCTGTTCAAGTTTTTTAAGTTAATTTATTGCTGAAAAACATAAAAAATAAAATAGAGTAGCTCTTTTAGATCGACGATCTTATATCAAATTTAAGTTTATGTACATAATGATTGGTTTTTGTTTCCTTTTGCAAAAATGACAATTAAAGTAAACCAAAAGATTTAAAGTTCTTGCAAATTTCACATAATGATAAATTGAATTCTTCAAATATTTATTTTTATTCATAGCGATCTTAAAAGATATTCATTATCACAAGCCTAAGCCGTACCAACTCACACTACACACACCAACCTCTGCAATACCCACAGATCACCACTATACTTCTCTACCACTTGACATCTGCCAGAGGTTCCACTTTTTTTTTTGCAGCTAATGGTACTCCAAATCCTATCGGTTTTGACCTAATTCGGAAATTGGATGCGACAAAATGTTATCTATAAAAGGACGCATATCTCCAATTTTCACTCCTGACAGATCAAAATCCTTCTGTAATTACTACAAAAGTTTAATCGAAATTAAATAAAATAATATTCAACGATGGTTACAGTTGAACAATTCTTAACTAAAGATGACTTCAGTGGTTATGAAGATCCTGAAAAATTCAAACAATATTTACCAAAAATTGAAAAATATAGACAAGCTTTAGCTGATGGTATCTTACCGGAAAATTCAATTGAATTACCAAAACCAATCGAAGAACTTATGGAAGATCAATTTAATCCAATTAAATATATTTATGATAAAAAATTATTAACCGATAAAGAATTTGAAATTACTGATACCCCAGGTTTTGAATTGGTTAAAAAAATTGCTGCTGGTAAATATACCGCCGTTGAAGTTTTTAAAGCTTATGCTAAAAGAGGTACTATTGCACATCAGTTTACTAATTGTGCTATGGATTTATTCCCTAAAGAAGGTTTAGAACAAGCTGAAGCATTAGATAAATATTTTAAAGAAAATGGTAAAACCATTGGTCCTTTACATGGTTTACCAGTTTCATTAAAGGAACAAATGGATTATAAAGGTCATATTCGTCATGCTTCATATGTTTCATTAATTGATCACGTTTGTGAAAAACATGGTTCAAGTGCTGCAATTTTAGGTAAATTAGGTTGTGTTTTTTATGTTAGAACTACTCAACCCCAAACTTTGATGCATTTAGAAGCTGGTCAAAATATTACTGGTTATACTAGAAATCCTTATAATTTGGCATTATCACCAGGTGGATCTTCATCAGGTGAAGGTGCAATTTGTGGCTTTGGTGGTTCAGTTTTCGGAATGGGTAGTGATATTGGTGGTTCAATTAGAGGTCCATCAGCATTCTCAGGTTGTCATGGTTTGAGACCAACTTCCAAAAGAATCGGTTTATATGGTGGATTTTCTTCAGGTGGTGGTCAAGAAAGTGTTATGGCTGTTGCTGGTCCAATGTCTAGATCAATTGATGATATCGATTTATGTATGAAACATTATATTAATGATGGTGAACCATGGGATTTTGACCAAAATTGTCTTATGATGCCATGGAGAGAAGTTAGTAAACCGAAGCCAGAACAAATTACTATTGGTGTTATGTATGATGATGGTTTAGTTAAACCAGCCCCACCAATGGAAAGAGGTTTAAAAGAAACTGTTGCTAAATTAGAAAAAGCTGGAGTTAAAATTGTTGAATTTAAACCATTAAAAACTAAAGAAGCTTACGATTGCGTTCACAAAATGTATAATTGTGATGGTAATTATATGCAAAGAAAATTATTAGCTGAATCTGGTGAACCATTATTCCCATTAACTAAATGGGCATTAAATTATGGTGATGGTGCAAAAGTTTATACCGTTGCAGAAAATCGTGAATTAAATAGAGAGAGGGACCAAATCAGACAAGAATATAAAGATTTTATGCTTGAAAATAAAATTAATTTTATTTTAAGTCCTTCATATAATAATGTTGCACCAAGACCTGATGAAATTTATAATTGGTCTTATACTTCATTATTTAACCTTCTTGATTTCCCAACTATGACCATTCAAACTGGTTTATTCCAAGATCCAAAAATTGATAAATGGGATGAATCATTTGCAAGTTATAAATTTAGATCTCCATTAGAGGAATTAGAATTGAAAAATTATAACCCTGATAAATTCATTGGTGCTCCAATTGGTTTACAATTAAGTGGTAGAAGATACCAAGATGAAGAAGTTGTTGCTGCAAGTAAGACCATTGTTGATATTATTGGTGTTGATTTATTACATCTTTATTAGAACTATAGAAAATCTTGTCCTATTTATATAGATATATAAAAATATTTAATACAGAGAGAAAAAAAAAGAGAGAATAAGGAACAATTTCACACCCTCATACTCTTTGATAAACTGATAAATCTTTTTTATTATTACTAATTCATAAACTTATGGAGAAATTAATCATTTTTCCTTATCTAAGTTAATAATACAATCATAAATTTTGCAAAAATAGGATAATAATCTATGTATTTCCAGGAAAAAACCTAATTTTGATCGATGCGAGTTTGATATACTGATAAACAGCTTCTACCCTAATTAGGAATCAACCTTATCAGAGCGCGATCCCAATCGGGCACTATAAAAACCATTGAACTTTATCTTTTTCTTATTTTTTTACTTCATTAACTTTTCCAATTACAATTATAAAAGGTTTCAAAAGAAAAACTTATCAAGAGTTGAAATCAAAGAAGAATGATTACCAAAAACGAAATTAAAGTAGAACAACTTTTTACTAAAGAAGACTTCAAAGGTTATGAAGATCCAGAAAAATTTGCAACTTATATTCCAAAAATTGAAAAATATAGACAAAATTTAAAAGATGCAATTTTACCAGAATATTCAATTACTTTACCCGAGCCAATTGATGAATTAACAAATAAACAATTCAATGCAGTTGAATATTTGTACAAGGAAAAATTATTAACTGAAAAAGAATTTGAAATTACTGATATGACTACAAGTGAATTAGTTAAAAAAATTGCTAATAGTGAATTATCTGCGGTTGAAGTTTTCAAAGCTTTTGCTAAAAGGGGTACTATTGCTCATCAATTAACTAATTGTGCTATGGAAATTTTTGTTGACGAAGGTTTAGAAAGAGCTGAATATTTAGATAAATATTTAAAAGAGAATGGTAAAACTGTTGGTCCATTACACGGTTTACCAATTTCAATTAAAGAACATTATTATTACAAAAATAAAGTTTGTCATGCTAGTTTTGTATCAGAAATTGATTCAGTTAAAGATGAACATGCAGTTACTGTTCAAATTTTAGAAGATTTAGGTGCAACATTTTACATTCGTACTAATCAACCTCAATGCTTAATGCATTTATGTTCAAATAATAATATTTGTGGTATTACTAAATCACCATACAATATTTCATTATCAGCTGGTGGTTCATCATCAGGTGAAGGTGCTTTAATTTCATTTGGTGGTTCAATTGCTGGTGTTGGTAGTGACATTGGTGGTAGTGTTAGATCACCTGCAGCATTTTCAGGTTGTTTCTCACTTAGACCATCAACTAAAAGAATTAGTCTTATGCGTGCTGGTTCATCATTTGCTGGTCAAGAAAGTATTGTTGCTGTTTGTGGTCCATTAGCTAGAAGTATGGAAGATGTTGATCTTTGGATGAAATCATATATTAATGGTGGTAAACCATGGGAAAGAGATCACGATTGTCTTATGATGCCATGGAGAGAAGTTCAAAAACCAAAACCATCTGATCTTACCATTGCTGTTATGTATGATAATGGATTAGTCAAACCAACTCCACCAATTGAAAGAGGTTTAAAGGAAACAGTTGCTAAATTAGAAAAGGCTGGAGTTAAAATTGTTGAATTTAAACCAATTAAAACTCAACAATGTTTAGATTTAATTAATAATATGTATACTCAAGATGGTAATGCTGCCACTAAAGAATATTTACAAGCTAGTGGTGAACCTTTAACCAGATTAACAAAATTATATTTAAATTTTGGTAATGGTAAGAATTCATTTACAGTTCCAGAAATTCATGCAAATAATTATTTAAGAGATAATTTAAGACAAGAATATTTAGAATTCTTAAATGAAAATAAAATCGATTTTATTTTAAGTCCAACTTATAGTAATGTTGCACCAAAACCAGAGGAAATTTATAATTGGGGTTATACTGCATTATTTAATATTCTTGATTTACCAACTATTGTTTTCCAGACTGGATTATTCCAAGATCCAAAAATTGATAAATGGGATAAATCTTTTGAAGATTATGAATTTAGATCTCCATTAGAAGAAATTGAATTAAAAAATTATAAACCAGATGAGTTCGTTGGTGCTCCAATTGGTTTACAATTAACTGGTAGAAGATATAATGACGAAGAAGTTGTAGCTGCTGGTAAGACTATTGGTGATATCGTCGGTGTTAAGATTTTATCTAAATTATGTGCATAATCTATTAGTAACATTTTTTATAGTTTGAGTATTTATTATATTTCTTCTTCTTTTTCAGTGTAAGAGTGAATATACAGAATTTTTTTATTTAGTTATATATATCTTTTCTTTTCATTTTATTTTCTTTCTATAAGATCATTGTTCGTTCATATATTATAAAAATTTTCTATTGGATTTTGATTAATGCAGTTACTATTAAGATTCCATTAAATAAACCAACTATTAAAAATGGGCTTAATACCCAATAATCACTCCAAACTCCACCAATTTGATTTAATAATAAAATTCCAACACCACCAAATAAATTGTAGATTCCACTAACTGATCCAATAACATCATTTTCAACAGAGATTAAACTCATACTAGTTATTACTGATCCAATTTGAGATATTCCAATTAAACTAACTAAGAAAAAACTAGTTATTGATCTTGGATCATAAACTTTTTCAACAATCATAAACCAGTTACCTATAATCCCAGTAAGTGCACTAAATATAAGACAATTGAGTTTACCAAATCTATCAATCATAATCCCCCAGACTGGAGATGAAATAAGTCCAATTGTTTGAGAAACTCCTGATAAAATTGCAGCCATAATATAACCATCATAACAATTTGATTTAGATGGCAAACCATCAGCATCACACAAACCATTTAAATAATAAAAATGATAAACGTATAATGGGATGAATACTGCAATTAAAACAGAAGTTGATCTTGCAACGAATCCTCCTAAACATGCAATTTGAGTATTACTTTCATTAATAAATTTTGACCAACCAGTTGATAAAATTTGAAAATAACTAGCTTGAGGTCTATCAGTTGGAGAATTATAAAGGAAACCTAAAGTAATTAAACTAATTAGAATTGATAAACAACCAAGTATTATGAAAGAAAATTTAAGACCATCTTTTGCAGTTAAATTAAAATCAATCAGTAATCTTACAGGTAATGTTAAAAAGCAAGATACTGAAAAAACTGCACCAAGACCAGTGAAAATACCAATCATAGCAGAATATTTACCATTTTTATCAAGATTAGAATTTATAGTTGAAGTATTTCTTTTCCAATAAAATATCTTTGAAAATTTAAAATCCGAATAAATTAATTGATTTAAAAGCACTGGGATCATACTCATACAACTAGTAACACCAAATGCGAATAAAATTCTTGGTAAAATTAAACTATACCAACTCAGAAAATCATATAAACCATAAATTAAAAATGAAACAGCTATAATTAAAAAACTACCAAAACTAATTAATTTTGAACCATTAATTAAGAAATTTGAATTATTAATCTTATCATTAAGTGAACCAACTAATGGTGAAGTTATTATACTAGTAATTTCATCTACCACACCTAAAGCACCAATTATTTTACCAATTTTATTATTACCAACATGTAAGAATTGATTAATGAAAAATGGTTGAGATGAAGTTAAGAAGATAACTAATGCAATACAAGCAAATCCGCATAAATTAAAAGCTACCAAATTTCTGAATTTATAATTCCTATAAGTAACAATTTGACCATCATCTAAATCAGTTTCTGATTGAACATCATTGGGTAATAATGGTTCCCTTTCAGACATACTTGAAGTTTAGGTTTTTCTTTGAAGTTTTGCAAAAAAAATAGTACTTGATAATACCGAGTGCGAATTTATAAAAAAAAGGGTTTAAGAGTGGGATACACTGCGGTACACCAACTATATAACAAGGAATGGAGGAGAATGGAGGAAAATGGAGGAAAATGTGGATAGTTTAGGATTAAATAGTAAATACAATCATATTAATATTATTTATACAATAACTGCCTTATCTAATAATATCTGATTGGTTTACATTGCAACATCAAAGTTTTGTGTTGGTTTCTTGTAGCAATTTGAAGTAAAAACTTGCAACCGTCGCACCTGGTTGCAAAATCAGACATAATTCAACTATTCAACATTGGATTAAGTAAAATCATTGAAATTTCATTAACAACTTAAATATATGAGTTATTCAAGGTCATATAAGATAGGATACCATCTTTTTTCTATAGTTTTATGACATTTTCAATATTTTCTCTTATCAGTTCACCTCCTTATATAATTTCTAAAATGAGTGAGAAATTCCCTGGTACCAAATCTTACGTAACATGGTAGTAATGTTGGTACCACCTCGTGGTAACACATTAATTATTTTTAATTTTTACACAATTTGCATCTACACGTGTAAAAACTGATCTATTTTGTAAATCCTGTTTATTATTTGGATTTTTTTTATTTTAACTCGTGTGGACCTTAAAACTAATCCACAAACTTGTTATTTATTAATTGGTTTCTTTAATTATTTTAATTTTAATTATCTATTGCAGGTATCCCCTAAGTTTTAACTGGTTTAAAGGGTAAAAAATCTAAAATTTTCTTTTGTACAAACGGCTAGGGGAAGAAATGCGAAGTAATAAATCATCAGTGTCATCATCATCAACAATGACTGAAAGTTCATTACATGAATTGAGATCAAAGTTGAATGAATTCACTACTGATAAAGATGTATTTGATACCGATGATAATAGTGATAATGGTATTAGTAGTAATTTCAGTTCAGGATCTAATGAAATTAATATAAATCCTGATGGTACAAATAATAATAATAGTACAATTAATAGTTCAAATAATATTAATCATGATGATTTAAGTTTAAAAAGAAGTGATTCTTCTAGTTCACTTAGTTATATTGATTTAAATAAATTACTTTATATCCCAGATTTTGATTTTGGTGTTGGTTTAGAATCAATGGGTGATTCAACTAAAAAAAAATTTAAAGATATGAGGACGAAAACAAGAGAAAGATTTCATAAATATTCAACTCAATCAAGAGATTTAACAAAATTACAAGATTTACTTAATCAAAGATTAAGTAAGTTTGATGAAAGAATTCATAAAAATTTACAAAGTTCAAGTACTGAAAAATTATTTTATGCTTTAGCAGTTTTTATGATTGCTTGTGGTGGATTTATTATTGGTAAATATCCAACTTATTTCCATGTTTTCCATACAGCTTTATTTGTTATATTAATGCCAATTAGATTTTATTCTTATTTTAAACAATCTTGGCAATATTATTTAGCTGATCTTTGTTATTATGTTAATTTATTATTAATGATTTTTATTTGGTGGGCTCCAAATTCAAAATCTTTATTTGTTTCGGTATTTTCATTAAGTTTAGGTACTTTATCATTTGCTGTTATAACTTGGAGAAATTCTTTAGTTTTACATTCAATTGAAAAAACAACAAGTTCTTTTATTCATGTTATGCCTCCAATTACAATGTTTGTAATGGTTCATGAATTACCAAAAGATTTTAAAGATAATAGATTTCCTGCTTTGACTAAAATTACTGATTGGAATTTTTTTAATGGTATAATAATTACTTCAATTTATTATACTATTTGGCAAGTAACTTATCATTATTTTATTACTATAAGGAAAAAGAAAGAAATTGAAAATGGTAAAGCAACTTCATTTACAACTTTAAAACAAAAAAATAAAGGTACCCCATTAGGTAAATTTGTTAATTCTTTACCTTATAATTGGATGCAAGTCACTGCATTTACTTTAATTCAATTTTTTTATCAAATTTTATCTATGACATTTTGTCCAATTTGGTTCAAATATAAACATTTATGTGGTGCTTTTGTTACTTTTGTTTTCGTTTGGGCAAGTTATAATGGTGCTACTTATTATATTGATGTTTTTGGTAAAAGATTTGAAAAGGAAGTTAATAAATTAAAAGCTGAAATTAATGATTTACAAGCAAGAATTGAAAGTCAAACAACTTCTCCAGTTTTAAAACCAAGTGATACCAGCGGAGTAAATATTCCAGTAATTGATGAAAAATCATCAACTGCAACAAGTGAAAAATTAAGAAGAGATTCAAGTGATACTTTAAAAGACGATAAATTCTTTTACGAAAAAATTGGGGACACTACTACTGCACCTATTGAATCTAAAAACGAGACCCTTAGTGGATTACAAGAAGTTACCACTTTGAACAAAGACTTAAATGAAGCTGCTAAAGCAGGTTAAGATTGCATTTTATATTTTCTTTCTTGTTTTAAAACTTTAGTATTTTATAAAAAAATATTAATATTTATTACCATCCAGGATAGAGATGGTTATTTATTATGATTTCAATTCAACTTTGATTTCAATGATTTATGAGTTACTCAACTAACGTGTATTTTTAGGGATTATTAATATATATATAATTTATACATCTACCTTTATTTTATCTTGTCAATTATGCGTCGTGTGATGTAAATATAGGGAAATAAATATATGTATTAATCTAAATTCTAATAAACTTCTAAAATATATCTACCATCTTCTTTCATATCTTCAATTGCTTTAGCAACATCCTTAATTTTTTCACCCTTTTTAGCGGCACCATTAATAAGAATATCACTTAAACAAGCAGTAATATCAGGAACTGGCCAAGTTGGACCACATAAATAGAATGAACCATTTTTATCAACGATAGCATCAGTTAAATCTTCCAAAGTTTCTCTAATTTTATCTTGAATGTAAATTTTTTGTGGTTGATCTCTTGAAAATGCTGCACCAATATGAGTTAAGACACCCGCTTTTTTATAAGCTTCCCATAATTCACCATAAAGATATTCTTCCTTTTTATGTCTTGAACCCATGTATAAGTAAATATCGCCGATTTCCATACCTTGTTGTTGTTGCCAAATTTTTTCTTCAATGAAAGCTTTAAATGGTGCTAAACCAGTACCTAAACCTGACATAACAATTGGTTGAGTCAGTAATGGCGGTAATTTCATAACAGATTTTTTAACACTAACGACTAATTCTTCACCAATATTTAAATCACTTAAATATTTAGAACAATGACCCCATCTTCTTCTTTGTTTCGAATCAGTCCAATCAACTACAACAATAAGTAAATGAAGAGAATTTGGATGAAGCTTTTGAGATGATGCAATGGAATATTCTCTTCTTTTCAATGGTTGAATTAATTTAACTAATTCAGCAAATGGAGGTCTAGCAGATTTAAATTCTTCTAAAAGATCAAAATAAGTTACAAAATCAACTTCTTGACGTTTCTTTAAATCTTCTGCACCTTCAGCACTAGATAATTTAACTAATTTAGCCTTTTCAGCCTCATCAGTTGCATATTCAGCTAATGATTCATAAAATCTTTTTGGTGGTTTACCTAAGAAATCTAAAGTTTCACCTAATGATTGTCTTGCAGTTTTGACTTCAACTAATTTTGGATTTTCCTTATTAATTAATTCAACAATTGAATCTCCATCAACATTATAAAATTTTAAAAATTCTTCAACATCTTCAGGATGATTACGTCCATGAATACCTAACGCTTCACCAATATCATAAGTTAACCCAGTACCTGAAATATCGAATTCAATATGGAAAATATTTCTTGAATATTCATCAGGAGTTAATCTAATATTTTTTTGAACTTTGACAACAAAATTTTTGACTGGTAAATCAGGTCTTAATTGTTTAGTTGATTCATATGCTTCATTGAAAGTTAATTTTTGAGCAATATCCAAATAACTTCCAACATTAGTTTCTTCTAAATCTTGTTCATGAACAGCATGGGCATTAGGTAAAGTTGAATTTTCATTAATAAAGAATGGTAATTCTTCTAATCCTTCTTGTGCTCCTTCTTGTTCTTGTTGTTTCTTTTCATCTGTTTCATCAATGACAATTTTAATTGGTTTTAATCCTTCTTGTTCTTTAACAACCGCAATAAATTTATCAACTACAGCTGCTAATAATTCAAATCCACTACCACTTCCTTGTAATAATTTATTAACAATTAAACCATCTAATTCAGGGAAAGTTGATTGCCAAAAACCTAATTGAATTAAAAATTCAGTTGAAAATCCTTTAGTAGCATCTTCTAATTGTTTTAAGTTTTCAAGAATACTAAAATCAATAACAATAATTTCATTACCATTAGCAATAAGATTTTCTTTAGTAGTTTTTGATAATTGTGATAAAAATTTAGTTTCATCAAATGCAGTATAATTACCAATTAAGATTTTTGAGCCCAGTTTAGTAGTGGCGGTAATATCATAACTATTAAAATAACTAATATCTTCAATAATAGTTAAATCAGCACTATCAATTTCATTTAATGAATCAACCGAAGAAATAATTTGACTTTGGAAAATACCACCATTAGTTAAATTATCAAATTTGTTACGTAATGAAATTTTTTTAGTATCATCTAAAGATAAAGCAAATGCAAGTTTTTGTGAAGTTTCATAAAATTCACCTTGATCTTTACCCCAAACTACGTATTGACCAATAGGGGAACTATTAGTATTTAATTCATAAGGAGGAGATTCAATAGTTCTTAAAACAACACTTGGATCAAATTCAATAAATTCAGATAAAAGTTTAGTAATAGTAACTGGAGTCCAATTAAAAGTTAAATCATATCTAAATTCATCAATATTAAATCTGTTATAATAACCATTTAAAAATAATGCACTTGAAATATCAGCTTTAATTGAAGTATTAGTACCACTATTTGGAGTTAAAATAACTAATTTTTCAGTAGTCTTTGGAATAATTTTAATAAATTCATTAAAATTAAATGGAACTGGAACACGAATTTGAACTAAACCAACTTTAGCAAAATCAGCTGATTTTTCAATAACTTCACCTAATTTAGTTGATTCATTAGTACCAAAAACAATGAAAACATTAGTTGGTCTTGGATTACCAATATATTTAAAATTTGATAAATTAGCGTCAGTAATTGAATTTAATTTTTCAAAACCATAAGTAATATATTCATTTAATTCATTAAATTTAGGAACATCAGTTTTCAAAGAATCTAATAAATTAGTTAAATCCCCGATTGAAGCTAAATTTTCATATTTAGTAAAACCGTTAGTTGATTCCAATCCTTCAAATAAATTAATACTTGCATTACCAGTTTGAGATGCTAAAAATTGATTTAAAATAGTTAAATATTGTAATTCTTTACCATCATATAAATCAATAGCTGATAAAACAGGATAATTTAAAGATCTTGCAGTAGTTAAAATTTTTTCATAATTGGAAACTATTGATGATCCATCAAAATCAATGGATGATAAATTAAGTGATAATGGTAATTTATTACCAAATAAAGCAGGGTACATATATTTTAAACCATTACTATCACCTAAAACACTAATATCATCAGTTTCTAAACTTTCATTTAAATAACCTAATAAGGTATTAGCAGCACCAGATCTGACTTGTAATTTATTAAAGTTACTTAAGTTACCTAAACCATTAGGTTTTTTATAATTAACAATCCAATTTTCTAAGTGACCATCAAATTGAACATTACAAATAGTTTCATAACTGAAAATTTTGGATTGTGTAGCGAAAATAGCTTGGTTAATAATTGTAACTGGAGAAACATAATTACCACTAGATAATAAATATGGATCAATAGTTGATTCAAATGGATTTAATTTAATCAGATTAGATTTGTTTGAACCAACACTAGTGGTATCAACTATTGCATGAGGAGCCATCTTTTTCAATCTTCTAAAAATAAATAATCAAAAACACTAGTTTGTTTTTAAATGAATATTAAGTAGTAGTAATAGGTAACTATTTGAATATATAATTTTTATTCAATTTTCACAGTTTGGTACAACATTTGTGAATTTAGTTAAGAGATGCGGATTAATCTTTTTCACGTGATATGTTATCAGAATTTCTGATTCCTTTTTTCCTTTTCTATTTCTGAATTTTCGTTTATCTTTTTGTGCGATAGATTATGTAATCCATGATTTACTGTCAAACGTATCTATTGAGAATCTTCTGTTTTGGTTTATATTTCTTTTTAAAAGGTTATAGTTAGAACAACCTGAGTTTATTTTTGTTGATAAACAAGAGATAATATAAGTCATTGGCTTCACATATCAGTGATCAGTCATTAGAGGTAACGAATTGTATTTTAGAGGGAAAAGAAATTCATTTCATATGTTTGGTCGAATAAGAACAATTACAGTGAGACGTTTAAGATCTTACTCCACATCAACTAAACATTCTTCAACAAATTCTAAAGTCATAGGAGGTACTGTTCTTCTAGGTACTGGGATAGGTATAGGGTCAATTATCACAACATACTTTGGGAACAAACCTCCTCATTTGGTAAATAATCTAGATAAATCAACTACACCTTTGGAAGATGTTAATCCATTAAAGTACGCTGATGATAATAATTTTGAAATTGCAATTGCTAAAATGAAAGAAATTGTAGGTGATGATAATTTTTCAACTGATGAAAATGAAATCTTAACCGTATCTGATTTATTTTTTGCTACTCATAGACCACCTAATCCTGAAACTAATAAACCAAGTATAATCATTCATCCCAAAGATACAGAAGAAGTTTCAAAAATTTTACAAGTTGCTCATCAGTATCGTGTTCCTATAGTAGCAAATTCAGGAATGACTTCTTTAGAAGGTCATACTATACATACCAGAGGTCCTAATTCTGTTTCTTTATCATTTTCACGTATGAATAAAATTCTTGAATTCCATCCTGATGATTTAGATGTTGTAGTTCAACCAGCAGTTGGATGGCAAGAATTAGATGAATTCTTAACAAGTAAAGAGGATGGCAAACATTTATCATTTGGTCCCGATCCTGGAATGGGGGCTACCATTGGTGGGATGGCAAGTACTTCCGCATCAGGAACTAATGCTTATAGATATGGTACAATGAAAGAAAACGTAGTAAATTTAACAATTGTTTTAGCTGATGGAACAATTTTGAAAACTAGACAAAGACCAAGGAAAAGTAGTGCAGGGTATGATTTAACAAGATTATTTATTGGGCAAGAAGGAACTCTTGGCCTAATAACTGAAGTAACTATTAAATTAAATGTTAGACCAAAATTTGAATATGTATCAATTCTTAATTTCCCAACTATTAAAGATGCTACCACTGTTGCTTCTCATTTAGTTGCTAAATCAGGACTTCAATTAAATGCCATTGAAATTCTTGATAGAACAATGGTTGGATTTGTTAATAGTCTGGGGATTAGTGATTCTAAAGGTAACATTAAAAAGTTTATTGAATCTCCAACACTATTATTAAAAGTTGGTGGTTCAAGTAAAGAAGTAATCAATGAACAAAATAAGGTTGTTAAAGAGATTGCTGATGAAAACAATATTATTAGATATGAAATCAGTAAAAGCGAAGAGGAAAATGCATTATTATGGAGTGCCAGAAGATCAGGATTATGGTCAACTATCGAGCATGGGAGTAAAGTTTTAGATGACCCTGATGATGTCCAAGTTTGGACCACTGATATAGCTGTACCACTTTCAAGTTTGCCAGATATTATATCGGAAACCAATGATGATTTAAATAATCATGGGTTTTATGATAAATTTTCAGTCATGGGTCACATTGGGGATGGTAATTGTCATTTCTTACTTTTATATAATAAGAAGGATTATAACAAGGCACATGAATTAGTCGATAGAATGGTATATAGAGCATTAAAATTTGGTGGAACATGTACTGGAGAACATGGGGTTGGAATTGGTAAACGAAAATATTTGAATAAAGAATTGGGTGAAAATACAGTTAACTTGATGAGGAAAATTAAGTTTCTGTTAGACCCTAGATGTATTTTAAATCCTGATAAAGTTGTTAAATTAGAACCTAATGATAATTTGGATGAATTATTAAACGTAGGTAGTTTGCATGAATCAGGTAATAATAAATGTTGTAATTAGTAATATATTTTTAACATTTCTTTAATTCTCTAAGGTGTACTTTGTAATATGAATATTTCAAAATTACAAAGATAGTCAATCCAAAAATTTAAATGCCCTTACTATTGCATTATGTACGGCCATAAATTCTTTTCATCCCAAATTTCTCAAACCCCCAAACCTCAAGTCATATGATCTAATTTTTTAATAGTTATATCAGAACTCTTAATTGACTTATGAAGTTTCCAATGGCTAAGTTACCATTCAACAGCTAATTCCTACGAATTCTCCTACTACAAGATCTTGATTGCTGGTGATTAATCTAATCAATATTTATTTGCAACAAATATAATATGCACACGACCAATTTTCAACAGTTAAACCTTCGCAAAAATTTTTTTCACCTCAAAAGAACGCTAGGTTATTGATTGAATAAATACTACTTCAAAATATGTTTAAGTCAAGAATAACTAGTATAAGGAATTTTAGTTCAAACATTAGAATATTGAAAGAGAATAATGCACATAATGCACATTTAGAACATTTATCAAAATTTTATTCCCCAGAATTATTACAAAGTATTAAAATTACTGAATCATTAGTTGAACCAGATGTATTATTAAAATTAAGTAGACAAGGTCCTAATGCAAAATCAGTTAATCCTCCAAATAAATCATTTGATTTTAAAAAAAGTGATCCAAAATGGGATGAACCAATTTTATATCCAAATCAACCTACTGATAAAACTCCATATCCACCAATACCACAAATTCAAGCAGCTGATAGAACTGATTTAAAATTAAGATTTAAACCAACTGAAAAGAAATTTGTAAGTCCATTAAAAAATAATGCTCAAATTGCTGCAGGATTAGCTGAATTAACAGGATTAGATGAAAATTATATTAAAAGATTAAATGTTAAACCAATTGTTATGAAAAGAGTTAGTTGTCAAACTTCAAAAGGTAAAATTCCAAATTTTTATGCATTAACTGTTGTCGGTGATAGAAGAGGTATGGTTGGTATTGGGGAAGGTAAATCAAGAGATGGTATGAGAACTGCATTAGTTAAAGCTCATTGGAATGCTGTTAAAAATTTAAAACCTGTTCAAAGATATGAAAATAGAACTATTATTGGTGATATTTATTTAAAATATCATGCAGTTAAATTATTTATTAAATCTGCTCCATCAGGTTTTGGTTTAAGAGTTAATTCAAATATTTTTGAAGTTTGTCAAGTTGCTGGTATCGATGATTTAAGAGGTAAAGTTTATAGATCAAGAAACCCAATGAATGTTGTTAAAGCATTTTATCATGCTATAACTAATCAAAGACCATTGGAAGATTTAGCAAGTGGTAGAGGTAAAAAATTAGTAGATTTAAGAAAAGCTTATTATTCTGCTTAAATGTAAATAGGATTAAAATTTATTTCATGTATAATTTTTCATTTTGGCCTTCTCCTTTTCTTCTCTCCTTTTTATCTTCATTATTTTTTTGTTTTTAACTGTATATATCCATTCATTCTATTAACTTATTCGTTGTTAAAGCGTTGCAATATTATTTAATATAGTGTACACTAAATTGCGTTTATCCTCATCACTTTTCGCAGTCGTGTGAAAATTCTATAAATATTATAGGGATGGTAGTAGATACAACTTATTATGATCTCTTAGGTATAAAGCCAGATGCAACATCATTAGAGATTAAGAAAGCTTATAGAAAAGCAGCAATCAGATTACACCCTGATAAGAATCCTGATAATCCAGAGTCAGCGGCAAAATTTCAAGAAGTTGGTGAAGCTTATCAAGTTTTGTCTGATGAATCATTAAGGGCAAAATATGATAAATTTGGTAAAACAGAATCTATGCCAAGTGAAGGTTTTGAAGATCCTAGTGAATTCTTTTCAATGATATTTGGTGGTGAAGCGTTCAAAGATTGGATTGGCGAATTGTCTTTAATTCAAGAATTATCAAAATCCGCTGAATTGTCAGGGTATGGTGATGACGACAAGAAAGAAGATAAACCAAAAGAGCCTGAAACTGCTAATAAGACTACTACTCCCACTGCTAGTGATTCAACTCCATCAACTGGTGGTTCACATGTTAAAGTAGAAGAAGTACAAGAGACTAACAGAAGTGATTCTAAATTTAAAGATGAAGAAGAAACAACACATGACAGTAAAAATACTGGTAAACTATATTTAGAAAGCTCAGAAGATGTAGAAAAGAGTGAATTAGCTAAGCAAAAGGAAGAAGAAGCTAAAAGAAAAGAAGAATTAGAAAAATATGAAGAGGAATGCAGAGTTAAAAAAGTTGAAATGAGAAAAGATTTAACTAATAAATTAATTGATAAATTATCATTATTCACTGAAACTGATATGGCTGATGATGTTGCTGAATCATTTAAAACTAAATTGAAATATGAAGCTGAATCATTAAAAATGGAATCATTTGGTTTAGAAATTTTACACACCATTGGATCAATATATAAATTAAAACTGAAAATTTTCCTTAAAAGTCAAACTTTCTTAGGACTTGGAGGATTATGGTGGTCAGTTAAAGAAAAGGGTGGCGTTGTAAGAGATACATTTAATACTATTACTAGTGCTTTAGATGCTCAACTGACAATGCAAGAATATACTAAAATGCAAGAAGATAATGAATTTCATGCTAAAAAGGAAGCCGAAGAAGAAGAAAAGGCTAAAGAAGAAGCTAAAAGGAAAGAAGAAGAAGTTAGTGAACTTGAAAGAAAGATTAAAGATTTAAAAGTTGAAAACTCCAAGGCTGAACAAGCTGAAAAAGCTGAAATTAATGGGGAAACAATTAATGAATCAGATAAAGATAAAAAGGAAGAAAAGATACCTGAAAAACATACCCCTGAAGAAATAGCAGATATGGAAAAATATTTAATGGGTAAAGTTCTTGCAGCTGCTTGGTCAGGATCTAAATTTGAAATTCAAACTACTGTTAGAGCTGTATGTGATAATTTATTATATGATAAAGAAGTTCCTTTAAATACTAGAATTGCAAGAGCTAAAGCATTAAGATTAGTAGCTGATGTATTCAGTCAAACTTCTCGTACAGAAGATGAAGCCGAAGAAGCTAGAGTTTTTGAAGAATTAGTTGCTGAAGCATCTAAAAAGAGACAAAAGAAGAAACCAGAACCAGAAACTAATGATAATAATGCTACCTCTCAAGAAGCTTAGTAAATTTATAGAATAAATTTTTTTGGCAGAATTAAACAACTTCCCTCTTTAAACCACTAAGTCTCTGTCAGTTTCTCTATACAATTTATTATGTTGGTTCCATAATTGAAAGTTTAATACTACCGTTTATACCCTCCATTAATTACCTAACGCCGTTTAAAGTAATGGCTGCGAGAGGAATAAAATTTTGGTACAGACTTTAATATTATTTTTTTTGACAGGCATTTTGAGGAAATCTGCAAAGACAACTATGAAGAGTATAATTGATAGTAAAAGACCAAAAGGTCAAGCTATTGATACTTGCACCAACTCCAATTACAAGGACTTTAAGATCAGCCATTCAAGTTTAGATTTATCAGTTTCATTTGATGATAAAAATATTTCAGGTACCGTTAAATATGATTTGGAACCAGTTAATAAAATTGAGAAAATCACCCTTGATACTTCATATTTATTTATTAGTTCAGTTGAAATTAATGGTCAAGCCGTAGATTATAAGTTATGTCCAAGAAAGGAACCATATGGATCACCATTAGAAATTTCATATTCTAGTGATGCAGGTAAGAAAATTTCACTTTCTGTTGGCTTTATAACTACTGGTAAAAGTACTTCAATTCAATTTATTAAAGGTGATACTGGTCCATATTTATTTTCACAAAGTGAAATGATTCATGCTAGATCATTTTTCCCAGGGTTTGATACACCAGCTGTCAAGACTTCATATTCTATTAAAGTTAAATCTCCATATAAAGTTTTAATGTCAGCTAGACCAAAATCAACTTCAACTTCAACGTCAACTTCAGAAGATATTTATGAATTTGAACAACCAGTTCCAATTCCAAGTTATTTAGTTGCCATTGCCAGTGGTAATCTTGAATCTGCACCAATTGGTCCAAGATCTAAAGTTTACTCCGAATCTCCAAATATTGCTGATTGTCAATGGGAATTTGAAAATGATATGGAAAATTTCTTAAAAGTGGCTGAATCATTAACTTTTGATTATGAATGGGGTACATTTGATGTCTTAGTGTTACCACTGAGTTTCCCATATGGAGGTATGGAAAATCCAAATGTTACATTTGCCACACCAACTTTAATTTGTAAAGATAGATCTCAAGTTAAAGTTATTGCACATGAATTAGCTCATAGTTGGGCCGGTAATTTAGTTACCAATTGTTCATGGGATCATTTTTGGCTTAATGAAGGTTGGTGTGTTTATCTTGAAAGAAGAATTTTAGGAGGTGTTGCCGCATTATCAGCTAAATTAGAAGGTAAAAAGGATTATATTGAATATGGTGAAAAATCAAGACATTTTGCAGCTATTTTAGGTTATGGAGATTTAGGTGAATCAATTACTAATATCAATCAAGATTTCACAACTTTGGTTTGGGATTTATCAAATAATGTTGATCCTGATGATGTTTATTCTAAAGTTCCATATGAAAAAGGTTTCTTCTTTTTATTTTATTTAGAAACTAAATTAGGTGGTCCATCAGTTTTCGATGAATTTATTCCACATTATTTTAAAAAATTTAGATACCAATCACTTGATTCATTTGAATTTATTGATGAATTATATCTGTTCTTTGAACCAAGAGGTAAAAAGGAAATTTTAGATTCAATTGATTTTGATAAATGGTTATATGGTAAAGGTATGCCAGAAGAACCAGATTTTGATAGATCATTAGTTACTGAATGTGAAGAATTAGTTAATAAATGGGTTAAATTTTTTGAAAGTGATAAAAAATCAAATGTTAATGCATTAACTTCAACTTTCAATGAATCAAATATAGCTGAATTTGATGCCAATCAACATTTATTATTTTTAGATAAATTAGCTACTGCTTTAGAAAAAATTGCAACTCCTCCTTCACCTTCAGTTATTCTTAAAATATCTGAAATTTATCCATTATATTCAAATACTAAGAATTATGAATTAATCTTTTCATTCAATAATCTTTTAATTAAATACGGTGAATTAAAACCAGAAAACTCAATTGTTATTAAATTTGCTGATTGGTTAGGTACTGTTGGTAGAATGAAGTACGTTAGACCAGGTTATAGATTATTAAATACCAAAGTTGATCATGAATTCGCTGTCAAAACATTCACCAAATTTAATCAATTATACCACCCAATTTGTAAATCCCTTGTTGAAAAAGACATTGGGGTTTAAGTAATTATTTCTATGTAAGATAAAAATAAATTTAGTGCATATTTTTTTGACATTATTTATAGAACTTCTTATCGAAAGGATCAACCTCTAGTTATGTGCGGCACCAAAGAACAGAAACCCGATAAAACTTAAAGAACTAATTTTTTTAACTACTGAAATTTGTCAGTTTATTTTAAAGCCTAATTTTTCTAGTTTACCAATTTCCCAATTATTTAATTTCGAAACCAATTTGTCAATGGAATACTTAACAAATTTGACTGAATCTAAAACCGGTACTAAATCAATCTATGATTTAAAATTTACTTACCCAGTAAAATACTATGATTTCCATATTTACTATTACGCTCACAATTCCAAATCATTAAAAGAATCAAATGATTTACAATCTTCATTTTTAAAAGATTTTGAAAGTTTTGGTAGTGATGGATCAGTAATTGTTAAGAAATTACCTAATGAAAATATTATTGGACCACATCCAACACAATTTTGGGAAGTGGATGTTTTAAGACCAGAAGTATTTATAAAAGTACTTAGTTGGTTTCAACTTAATCATGGGAATTTATCAATTTTAATTCATCCACAAACTGGTAATGATTTATTAGATCATACGGAAAGGGCAATGTGGTTAGGTAAACAATTACCAATTTTTACTGATGTTTTTGAAACTGGTACTTTAGGTATTCCAGAATTTGGTATTAAGGGAGGTAAAAAGATTTCACCTGAAGAATACTATAAGAATTAAAGAATTAAAGAGCATTTTAATTAAATTTATGTATAATTCACAATATATATACTAGTATTATAAGTTGTAACTTGTAATTATAATTATAATTCAAGTTCTTCTTTGAAAGAATCTAATCTCTTTTGATGATCTTGAATAAATTGAATAACTTTTCTTCTATTTTCTCTGATAATTTCATTACCTAAAGTATCAACATCATCTAATTTTAATAATTCTTTTAATAACATTTCTTGAAAATAATTATATTTAAAATCAATTTGATCATCAGTTAAATCTTTATAATTTGTTAAATAATCATTAATTTCTGGAACCCATTTATTTTCAAAATCATCTAATATTGCTTGAATTTGTTTATTTGTTTTTTGAGCTTTTGAAACTTTCTTCTTCTTTTTAGTTTTATTGTTATTATCATCATTACTTGATGATACTCCACTATTAGAACTAATTACAAATCCTCCAATGATTAAAATTGTGGTAATACCAGCGGCAACAGTAATAGTTGCAGGTGTCCAATTTAATTGTTTAACATCATTTAAAAATTCTTCAGGTGACGTAGATTTTAAACTTTCCAAATATGACTCTATTTGACCTGGTAAATTTTTTTGAAATTTTTGGAAACAATTTGATAATTCTTGTAATTTTGGTTGAATTGTTGATTTTATTTCATTGATTTGTTCCATCTTTGTTGATACTTTTTCCAGCGATATGGATCGCACCTGAATTGTCATAGAAAATTTCAAAATTTCAAAACATGATAGTGAGAATGAGAGCAAATGAAAAAATTACTGCAAAATTTACTGCAAAAAGTAAACTTAAGAGTAACTTGAAATTTCTAGTACATAACTATTATTATCTATTACTGTGGTATCATATAAATACATCTCCTTTAAATTGTAAAGTAGTTTTTAATTCACCAACTTTTTTACGTGGAACAGGTGGTGGTTGTTTACGTTCTGGTACTTTCTCTACAAGGCTTGTCTCTTTTGGTTCTTCTTCAATTACTTCAGATAGTGCCATTGATGACGATGTGTTTACTGACTCGGACCCAGGAGTTGTATTATTTAAATTCTTGGGTAATCTTCTTTTAGGTCCTTTAGAACGTGATTTATTAATATGTGTTAATTTTTGATCAATTATAGGATCTGTTTTAACTCTTTCTAATTTAATTGGTACAATTTTAGTAGATGATTTAGAAGGTTCAGTATTTGTTCTTAGAATGTTTGATAATTGTGATTTAAAATCAATTGTCTCTGATGGTGGGTTGGGTTTAATTTCTGGTTTATTAATCTGTGGTTTATTAATCTGTGGTTTATTAATTACTGGTTTACTTGGTTTGACAGGAGCTGATCTAATTTCAGAACTAATTCCAGAATTAACTTCCCGTTTAGTTTCTTTTATTTCAGGTTCAGGTTTAACTACTAGTTTCTGTTTGATTTTAGCTACACTATCATTTAATAATTCACTATCCCTAACATTATGATCAACACTATGGTTCAGACTTTTAGTAGGAGACAATCTCTTTTTGGTATCATTTAATTTCTCTAAATCAATTTTTTTAAAATCATTATACCCTGATGGTCTTGAAGTTGTGCTTGATTTTAATTTACTTAATTGTGATAAGAGAAGCTGATTATCTTGAGATTTATAATCTGGTTTTGATTTAATTGGTGGTTTAACCGGTGGTTTAACTGATTCTGGTTTTGGTTTCAATTCTTTAAAAATTTCAGATTTTGATTTAATTTCTGGTTTAACTGCTTCTTGTTTAGGTTTCACCTCGGGTTTTAAATTTTCTGGTTTCGATTTAATTTCTGGTTTATCTTTACTATCTTTATTAATTATTGGTTTTGGTTTAACTTCAGGTTTCTTCCTTTCTTCCTCCTTGTGTATTGTAGCTACACCTTCAAATCTTTTAGGTGATTTATTAACTGCACTATCAATCCATGAATTTGGTTTGGTTTCTCTCACTGGGGAAACTACTTCTTGGTACCGTGACATAACTGGTTTACCAGGGACAACTGGTTTTTCAGCAACAATTGATCTTTCATAAATAATTGGCTTCTGAGGCTTCTCAGGTTTAGAAATTGGATTCTTGATTGATGATTCAACTTCTGTAAATGATCTATATTTCTTCTCTGGAGGTGTTGACGATGGTTCAAATTTTGATCTTAATCCATATTTTTCAGTAATATCATTAAAATTATCAGGTTTAATTGGTTTTGAAGGTTTTAATGGGTTTGAAATGGTTGATTTTGTTGAATTTTTTGTTGAACTTTTTGAAACAGGATTAATTAAATTAATGGAAAAATCTTCCTTTGGCGACAACTTTGTTGATTTTGGTTTACTAGGAACCAAAGGCTTATTATTACTACCTGATAGTTTCCTTCTAGGTAATGGAGGACCTTCTTCTTCATCATTTTCATAATTCAAATACTTCCTACGAGGTAAATCAGGTGGGGCATCTTCCACTGGTCGTCTAGGCATTGGCGGCGGTGATTCATCCTCACCCATATTACTTCTATTGAAAACCAACAGTGGTGAAGAATCTTTATAACTTACATATTCAAGGGTTGAACCGTTAGATAAATAATGAACTGATTTATTCGACCCTTTCAAAGATTCAATATCACGATCTAAATCATTTTTAAATTGATTATCTTGATCGATTCTATCTTGAGATAATTGAGATACTGACGATAGGAAATCATTTACTTTTTTAGAATTTGGTGAAACTTGAGTTGTCATAGATTGTAACTTGGGGTTTGATTCAGCTATTTTTCTTTTTCTCTCTCTATTTTCATTTTTTCACTTCGCAAATCTCATATCAATATGGATAAGGTAATCTGTTTTATATCATTTATATCTCGTGAGGATCAACCATTATATATTAAATCCTTTGGATTGGATAAAAATACCAACCCAGACATTGATAATGATTCCAACGCTAATCCTGAAGAAGTCAATGATTTTCTTAAATATAATTTTCTTTCCCATATGGCATTAGATATAATTACATCACCACTGTCAATGGCAATTAGAGAATCTCAACAATCAACCGGTACAGGAACTGATGGGCCCATACTATTATTGATTCAAGATGATGTCAGTGTTTATGGATATGAAACCAGTACTGGGGTTAAGATTTTAGTTGGATTTGATAATAATTTAAATATTGATGGTGTTAGTGATGTTAGTTTAGTAATTAAACAAGTTTATAAAGTTTATGTTAAAGCTGTTTGTAATCCATTTGGTGATGAAACTGCAGATGTTTTACAAAGTGTTAGTTTTGATAAGGGGATAGTTAAAGTTGTTGATAATTGGAATAGAACTAAGACTGAAACCGAGACAAATAAAATGTCAGAGAAAGTATCAGAGAAAGTGTCAGAGAAAGTGTCACAAAAAGTGTCAGAGAAAGAACAATAGACGACTTAACCCTAACTTGTATATTATTTCTTCTATATAATAATCAAACTTATAATATAATATAATCATTTTTTTGTAATTACGCTTTTCTTATTTTAAGACAACATTTGCACCTCTTAAACTTAAATATTCTTGATCTAAAGTAGTTGACATATTCTTAACAACTTCTTGATATACCTCAGCATTATAAAACCGTACCCCATTAGCAGGAGATCTATAAGTAGTTGGTAACCCAGTAATATCACAATATTTTTTACTTGGTTTTAAAGTTGGTGGTGAAATAATTGATGTATAAGTTGGAGTATCAAAATGAAGATTTTTACTTTGAAGATATTTAATTTCATCAGTTAATAATTGACGAGCAGGTTTGAATCTCCTTGATGGTTTAGGACCTTTTTTAAAAGAATGAGGACCAGTTGTTATTGCTGATAATTCATAAAGTGTTGGATCCATGTTTAACCTCACAATATCTCACAGTTGTCTTGAATTCTATTGTAATCTCTATATAATTCTCAGAGGTCTTATAATTTTAAGTCGCGCGTTTTGGGGTGGTAGTAATTCTAGTACCACAGTGGACTAACGCTTGGAACGAGATTTGAATCAAATTACTACCTTTTGTTTTCGTGCAAAAGACCAATAATTTCGCACAAATTCTCAATCGTCAATCTGTAACAACAACACCCCGGTGCACCCAAAGATAACTTTAAATTCAATTAAAGTAATTAGAACCAGCTTTATTGATATAAAAAATAAATCTGGGTCAAAACAAAGCCAGGAAAATAAATCCCTTTGGTAGTAAAACAATAATAATATAAAATGTAATTATTGTTTCTCCAGGTAAGCTCAATATTCTTTTAAAACATAAACATTGCTGGCTCTGAGAAATATAATCATGCAATGTTAGATTAGACCCTATAATTTAAAGTTTGATCAACTAATGGTGAGAAATTTTTGTCAGATATCAGATCTAATGATAGTGAGAGTGAGATATGGTCATAAGACTGTTATTGAAAAGCCATTTGCATAGCCATTTATATAATATTATAATATAATAAAATTAGACTAAGATAATAATAATGTAAGATAATAATAATAATGTAGGCTATTAATAATGTAAGCTATTAATATGTTTAGTGAACTATATTTTTTAAAACTTTAAACAACTTCAAAATTCAAAAATATTCTAACTGTAAAAATTAGAGACCACATTTCTTAAAATATTAATGCACTAAACACATTTTCCATGAAACAATGTTTAACCAAAGTTTAAAATAGTTTAAATAAAAATATGAATAAAATTTCCTTTTAGACCATAGCCAGAAATAATTGATAATTGCTAATAAACTGAGAAATTACGAATTAAAGTTATTAAAAAGCTAGAGGGGGGCATGGCATTTTAAATTATCTATTTAAAAAAAAAAATAAAGGAGTTTTCATCATAACTAGGTAAGTCCGTTGAATATTCAAATATTATTTTTTAAGCAGAGCCTTTTTGTTTTCCACTACTTCTCCCAACAAATAACAATTTCTAAACAGTGTTATGTACCCTAATGTTTAAGAAAAATAAAGGTAATAGATATTACATAATTTGTTTAGTATTTGACCATTATTGTATTGTTTTTTGCACTGTAAATTTAAACCTGTTTATTAGATTAATATAGATTTAAGCATCAAATTTGAGCAATCCAAAATTCATCCCAAATGTTTATAATCAAAATGCTTAAAATCAAAAATGTGAGAGATCTAAGTAAAATCCAAGAAACCTAAGGATTGTAAGATATGAGTATTTTCTTGATATGATTATTTTCTTTACTTTCCTGAGATCTATCACTCTCTCATCCAGAATTGATTCTGAAAATTTAGAGTTTTTATTTTTTTATTTTTCAATAAGGGGGTGGTAATAAGCGGAAATGATCAACGTACTAAAAATAATAATATAGTGACTTAAGTTTGAAAATGTTATTATGACTATTTTTATAATATCATCCCTTAAATATTATTCGATATTTATTTCTTTACAACACAGTAATTATCTATTTGCTCAATCATTTAATTTCTCAATTACTTTAACTCAACTAATTTCATCAACTCAGCTCACCTCCTATTTACACAAATTTTAACGAAATTCACTTCTTGATTACATCAAAGTACATTCATGTACCTTAACTTTTAACTTGTTTCCCAAACATTGAGTTAAACGGCCTTAACTTTTATTATTTTTCCAACCTAAAAAACTTGAACTCTAAGAGAATAAAATTATTCAATATCTAAATTCAGAATCTAAATTCAATATTTATCTACTATTACATGATTATTAGAGAATACAAGTTATGATGATTCTGAATCTAACATTCCTTACGCCAATCAATTGACTTAAATACTTTAATTACTTCATTCTTATATGAGATCTATTAATACGGCTAAGCAGTTCCCGAACATAGTAATTGAAATTGAGGTAGATGCACAATTGACTAATACTTCGATTTCTTGTAAAAACATACATCAAAACAGGGAATTAAAATTTGGTGATGGAAAGTCTAGAAAGTTTTCGTAATGGTAAAATAAAGTAATGTTAAACAAATGGAAAGTAGAAATGAAGAATTTGTCATAATTTGTAAAATTGTAAATTTTCAGGTATTTTATTTATTTTTTATGTTATTATTAATTTGTAAAATGTTGTGTACCGCTAATCATCAATACGTGTTTAATGCCGCAATATTTTTCATCTTTTTTTTGCAGCCAGATACCAGATACAAGTACCCACTGAAAAAAACATTTGTAACATAAAGTGAAAATTAAAATAAGCTAAGTTGAAAATAACCTAAATAAATGTATATTAGAGTAAGTTAAGAGAAAATTAGGATAAATCTACAATATAGTACATTAACTAGAAAAATAATATACAATCATATGTAATGAATAAATCGAAATTACCAAATTGAACAAATATGAAGAAAAACTTTTAAAATAACTCTATGAAAAACTGAAATAAAAATTAAAACCTAGTAGATATCCCATCACTAGTTATTAATTTATTAATAATAAATGTAAATGTAAAATAATTATAATTATAATCTTAATTAATAATTAAAAAACCTTTTGGTTCAGAGACCAGAAAGGCCGAATGAAAAGTAAATAGGGATTGTGGGTGAAAGTGTGAAAATATCAAGTGCAAAAATATATTAGGGTATCATATTATATCACTCTTATAATAAGTAAACAATAGCACCAACTAAAGCAACAACGGAAGCAACACCACCAACGTTATTATTAGCAGCACCTTCGAAAGTTGAAACTTCACCAGATTCAGTACCATTAGATGCAGAAACTGAAACAACAACAGTTGATTGAACAGTAGTGGTGGTTTCATAAGCACAAGCTTCACCAGTACAAACAACATCAATAGAAGCTGAACCAGCTGCTTTAGTGGTTTCTGGAGCAACAGTAACTGGAGTGGTGGTTGAGTTGGTGACTGGTTTTGGAACTGGTGCAACTGAAGCTGAAGTAGTAGCAACGGTGGTTTCACCTTCAACTGGGCAGTAGGTAGTGTAAGCAGTTTCAACACCATTAACAGTAACAGTGGTAACGGTTTCAACCATTGATTTTTCTTCACAACCTTCTGGACCACATGAAGTGATGGTAACGTATGAAGTAACAAATTCAGTTGAAGTAGTTTCATATGATTCACTTGCAGCAGCTTCTTCAGATGATAATGGACAATAAGTGGTATAAACGGTAGTTTCATCGGTAACGGTAGTTAAACCAGTGGTAACGGCCATTTCAGCACATTTATCATCAGCACATGAAGTAATGGTAACAACGGTGGTTTCAATTTCAGTTGAGGTGGTGGTACCTTCAGCAGTTAATGGACAGTAAGTAGTGTAAACAGTGGTTTCATCAGTAATGGTGGTGACACCAGTGGTAACTGCGGTTTCATGACATTTATCATCTGAACATGAAGTAATAGTAACAACGGTAGTTGAAATATCAGTAACGGTTTCTTCGCCTGATAATGGACAGTAAGTGGTATAAATAGTAGTTTCATCAGTAACAGTGGTTAAACCGGTGGTAACAGCGGTTTCTGAACATTTATCATCTGAACATGAAGTAATGGTGACAACAGTGGTAGCAATATCAGTGACAGTTTCAGTTCCTGAGACATCAGCAGCACTTGAAGATTCTGAAGCTTCAATTGATGAAGCAACGGATTCATCAACAACACTGAATGAAGAACCAGTGACTTCTTCCCCATCTTCTTGTTTAATTGAATCAACGAAATCTGATTCCGCATCTCTTGAGTATAAAGCGGTTTTACCTAATAATCTTTTTCTTAAAGCTTCAGTTGAATTAGCTTGAGGAGTTTTTGAATCAGAAACTTCGAAATATGGAACTGATGGTTTACCATATAATAAGTTAGCTGGAATTTGAATGGTTAAACCTTCATTAACAATATCAGTGAAATATTTAGTTGCTTCAACGGTAGCGTAATAAAAGATAACATTATAATCATCAGCACTAGTGAAATCAAAGGCAACTGGAGAATCAGCTGGTAAAGCAAATGGACAAATACCAGTGTCTAAATCAACAGTGGCAACTGGTTCATCATCGACCATACAAACAACATTTTTGGCAATAGTTGAAGCTAACATGGTAGCAACAGGTAATAAGTATTTCATCATCATTACTATATTAATTTGTTATTAATTAATTTGTTATTTAAAGAAAGTATTGAGTTAGTAAATTAAAGAACGACTAAAGAGAAAGAAAAAAAAAACTTGAGGTTTGGGAAATCTGAAACATTTATAGGTAATCAACGAATTTTAGTGTTTGGTAGGAGTTGTTGTTTTTATCGGTTATGAGTATAAGATTTTTTTTTAAGAACAAACATTTTCTTCGTTTTAACATTGAGGTTAAATAATTGAATAATTTGGTGAATTAATTGATTTAGGCAACAACGTAAACAAATCAAAACAATAATCAATACAAATAATATTAATTAACTTCTCCTTTTTGGCAATCGGTGAACAAAGTAACCCCTTGTCGTTCCATTGGAAAGGCATTCAACTCAGCAACTTCTGGCTAGCTTGGTACCATTATTACAGAACAATGGTACTACTACACTAAGTAATTGGTATTACCAATTTGATCAACGACAATATGCTACACGAGAAAGATCAAACCTAATGGGGACCAAATGAAAACAATCGCGAAATGGAAAATGATTTAAAATAACGAGTATCGCATCTCATATCTAAAGAATCACCTCCTTCTGAAATTCTATGTGGGACTGACTATTGTACGTTGAACAAGACAACTCATCACTTATAATGGGCAGAGAGGAGTGCATTATTATTATTATTATTATTATTATTATTATTATTATTATTATTATTATTATTATTATTATTATTATTATTATTATTATTATTATTATTATTATTACTATTATTAGTATTAGTAAGTTATCCCACCATTTATTTAGCTTAGAGTTTGTCTGTTGTTCTTAGATTTGTTTCGTCTCAATAATGTACCTTTCGTCAAATTTGAATAGAGAGTAACGACAGAGTGATATTAGAACGACACACTCATCCCCTAATACTGGGATTAGTGCGATAGTTCATTCTCGTCAAACCAATTCGACCCAAATTCTCTAATGCCCTCCCATTCTTTCTCATTCCGCGTAAGAAAACGATATGATACTTACTTGCGGCACAGAAATAGGAGGTTATCTTGATCAAATTAAAAAGTATTGAATGATAAGTAACTGTCAAAGATGTTAATTACTGACTTTAAGCTTCATCTTTAACTTTCGCCTTTCTCTATACAATCACAGTATACAATCACAGTATACAATCACAGTATACAACCAGATTATCACACAATATACAAAAGTTTACATTACGATTATGATAAAATGAAATTTTGGCTTATGATTATGGTTTACCACGTTGACATAAGATTACAATAGAGGATATTTATTCTATTTTTTTAACATTATCTTCAGACGGAAATTTAATTGAATTTATTAAATAAACAAAACATTAATTGTTCAAAATTACAAACAAATAAATAAGAGTAAGTCAGAGTTACTACAAATATTTAGTAAAAATTTTTACTATACTTTAGTTCTAGCGTTAAAAAAATTTATATTTTTCACTAATATCCTTAGTTTCTTTTTATCTAATACGTTATTATAAGGGTTGATTAGAGGTCATTCAATATATCTAAACTAGCGGCCTGCAAGGGTAGATATACTCCTTCAACACGAAACATTATTTCTCTTTGAGGCGCTGGTTAACTTTAAATGATGAGCTAAAAATTGAGAAGATTTAGGGTTTATCAGAATTTGTTTTTCTGTTTGAGAATTTGCTACTGGAATAGAACTAGAAATAATGTTATAATTACTATTCATTCTATAAGCTGTACATTGTCTCTCGTGGTTTTAATATTTCCATTTTGTGTTGACACCCTGCAATTTAACACCCGCATTCGAAAATACCATAACAAACGAATGGCAGAAAAAAAAAAGAAATCTAGAATTTGGCTTAAATAATTATGTGAAATTCTTCAGTGGTACATATCTAATGGTGCTCATATCAGATCTAAGCTTTGATTTATATCAATTGAACCCTGACACAGGCCAAATATTTTGATTAAACCACTAGGGGTGGACCCTGTGAATTAAGAACCTCTATACTTCGTAGTTAGATCGAATGTAATCGAGATCGAATGTAATCGAGATCGAATGTAATCGAGATCGAAACCCACTGCATTGAGATACATCTCAAGATACATCACTAAAGACTTATGTCTGGAAAAATACAAGACTGAAGAAATTAGAAAAAAGAAAAGAACGACTAGCAGAAGGACAGAAGAAGGAAAGACAGAGAGAAGAAAGAAAGAAAGAACAAAAAAGAAAGGAAAAACTTTGATACTGTTAAGTAATCTATTAAATACCGAAATAATATACACCTTTTCGAAACAACGGATATCAGTTATAACCTACGAAAAATTTGAACTGGCAAATATGAAAAATTAAACATTTTAAATATGATGAAACTATGAAACTATGGGAAAAAAATCAAATGAAAAATAAAAAATTTATTAAATATGACAAGAAATTAGATTAAAATTAAAATTAAAATTAAAAACATTAAATGTGGATCAATTATTAAATTTATAATAATAAACCAACAATTGGGGCTAAAGCTAAAGCTGAAACACCGAATTTGTAACCAGCACCTTCGAAAGTGGAGATTGGAGAAACTGATGAACCAGTAGCAGTAGCTGAGGTAGCGACGGTGGTTGATTCACCAGCAACGGTAGCTGGAGTGGTAGTAGCTGGAGTAGTTGAACATTCAACTAAAGTAGTGTAAGTGGTGGTTTCACCAGCAGCGTTAACTGAGGTGGTGGTAGCTGGAGTAGCTGGAACGGTAGTTTCATGACATTTGTTATCTGAACATGAAGTAATAGTGATGATAGTAGTTGATTCTTCAGTAACAGTAGTTTCACCAGTTAATGGACAGTAAGTGTAGTATGAAGTAACTTCACCTTCAATAGTACCGGTAGTTAAGACTGGAGTAACTGGAACAGTTGATTCTTCACATTTATTATCTGAACATGAAGTAATAGTAACAACAGTAGTTTCTGGACAGTAAGTGGTGAAAGTAGTAACAGTTTCATCAACGGTAGTTTCACCAACTGAAGCAGTAGCTGGAACGGTAGCAGCAGAACATTTGTTATCTGAACATGAAGTAATAGTAACTAAAGTAGTTGATTTTTCAGTTAAAGTTTCAGTAGATTCTGGAGCTTCAGTAGATGAAGCTGAACCAACACCACCTGATGGAGCAGTTGATGAAACATCAGATAATGCAACAACTTCGAATGAAGAACCTGGAACTTCAGTACCATCAGTGGATTTAGCTAAGCTTAAGAAATCATCAATTTCAGCTTTTTTAACTAATTCAACTTGTTTTAATAATCTTCTTCTGATAGCAGCAGTTGAATTAGCAGCAGGAGTTTGTTCTAAATGAACTTGAAATAATGGAGAACCTGGAGTACCAAATAAAGCTTTAGCTGGGATTTCAATTAATCTACCAGCTTCAACAATATCAGTGAAAAATTTAACACCTTGAGCAATAGCGTAATAAAAGGTAACATCATATTCTTCTAATGAAACGAAATCGAATTCAACAGGTAAATTTGATGGAACAGTGAATGGACAAACACCAGTATCTAAATCAACAACGGCAACTTGTTGACCATCGACTAAACAAGCAACATTTTGAGCAATAGCAGAAGCAGCTAAAGCAGCAGTAGAAATAATTGAAGTAAATTTCATATCTTCTTTAAATTATATTAAGCGATTGGAAAGATAAACGAAAAAAATAAAATAAATTCTTTTATGAAGAAAGAAAAAAAAGGCTTCAATGGGAAGATTGTGATAGATATTTATATGGAATTTTTTTCTTTCTTTCTTTGAAGTGAAAAATTCATTATCTAACGGAACCTCATTGACTGCAAAAAAACCAAAATGTAAAAAAAAGAGTTGAAATTAGATTGTTTTAAAAATCTGCGCATGATGCATAAATTGCAAATCCAAAAGGTTATTTTTGAGATATTTATTAGTAATTAGTTCCCATTCGGCTTTTGTTTTTGCAATTTAAACTTGTAGAAGATAAGAATTCGTAGAGAATTTTTGGTAATTAGTGTTTAAGTCCCCTAATTTATGTAGTTCTTTAGTTTAAACTTGAACTAAATGTAATTCAAGGTTGCTAATTCGTTAACTGATATTGATTTAGAAGATTATTGATGAAGAGTTCATAATGCGAAAGGAGTGGTTGATAGAAAATGGATTTAAACATAGAAGAAAAAATGAATTTTGTTATAATACCAGTATTTGTTTTGAAACAGTAAAGATTTGGTAATTAGATATTAGATTCACCTCTAGTAATATCAAAGATTAACAAGTTAAGATTGTCAAATACTTTTTTCTTTTATTATTATTATTATTATTATTATTATTATTAATAGCAATAATGGATAATAATTTAGTCTAACATTATTATTTAACTAATATAATTAATTTCAATGCAATGAAAAGGGGGTACTGATTTAATTAGGAAATTGATAGAAGGATATTGAATTAAGAAAATACAATAATAAAGAGGACCAGACAAACAAATTATAAAAATAAAATACTGTTATATTAAGCTTTAGCTCAATTTGGTACTAATTAACTCTATTTGAGTACTATAATTGATTATTGTTCTAAAGTTTGTAAGCATTTGTTACACTTTATTACCCTTTGTTAGAGTTTGTTTGACCATGGTTGAGCCTTTGTTTAGTTTAAAAATTTGTGCCGTTGTTTTCACTATGTATTGTTATTTTCTTTTTTGTTCCTTCCTTTGTTATTCAAATTTAGTTGTTTTTACAGATTATAATTTATAATTTACAATAAAACATTTGTGTCCCAAAACAGGTTTGTTACTTTGTTTTGGTTTTAAAACATCTGTTAAACTTCAAAAAAAAAGCTAATGAGTGAAAATCGAATGAAAATTTTTCAATTTCGGTTTACAGTATTGGGTTTGTTTATCTTGAATTTTCCATTCTTAATTAAAATTTCTAATCTTAATTAAATTTTCCATTGTTAATTGTAAATGGAAAATAAAAGAAATTTTAATTGGATTGTCTAATAGGAGTTTTCACCTTTTCTGTATTGTTTGTTGTTTTTGTTCAAACTCATTTTCTGTTTCCCAATTCAATTCCTAATTAGTCTGAGAGATTACAGAGATTAGACAGAGATAAATAATTTTCATTTATTTCTCTCCCCTCTAATGAACCCTTTTAATTACTTGCTATTTCCCGTTATGATTAAATCTAGCCCTAGTTAGTCAATTAGTCAATTGTTGCAATTCTTAATATCCTCCCTCTTATAATTACCCAAAAAGTATCGGTGTAATTTCATCGATGTTTACATTATCAAACTCTTTTTAGTGTCCGAAGGTGGTAGTGCAACACAGTTTTTAAAATTTTTTAGATTTTTTATTTTTTTAGTGAGAGTTTTTGTACCTGAAATTTTAATTCCATCGCCTTCTCATTATTTTCATGTCCCTATTGGCTTCTGCTTATTTTAGTGACATTAGTCATAATAATACCTTTTTTTTATTTTGTTCTTTTGGGTCCTTTTTGTTTCATTTTACATGTTAATAGGAACGGTTTTGATGTATGATACGCATATAGAGAATACTTTAGTTATAGGTTTCGCAAAAAACGTTGTACATCGTTGCTAAGAGATCTGTGATATCTGTCTATTTCATTTCACTTACTTTATCTCATCAATTCTTATCGATTGCCAAAACCAAATTTCACTTAGAGAAGTTAAAGTATTACAAAAATTAACCCACTGTTATTACTCTCATTGCTCTCATTACTGTCATTATTGTCATTACTCCAACTATTGTCATACCCATTACTCTTATTATCATCTATCATTATTATTATTCAGTATTACTTATATTATTCAATTGTATTATTTCCATTATTCAATTGTATTATTCTTTGTCACTATAAAATTTTCTAAAAATTTCCTAATTTATAGTGTATTTCCGTTAAATCCCCTTACCTATCAAGAGAAGTTTTCTCTCATCGCATTCGTTTAGTCGTCTCTATTGAAAATTTCATTTATTCTATGTACAATATTTATTTTAACTAAAATACCAAAAATTTCGTAAACTAAAACTAAAGAGATTTTTAACGTTGGTTTTAGTTATTTTAGTTATACACACATGGGTGTTTTAATCTATTTTTGTTGTTTGTTTTTGTTTAATTGAAATTTTTGTTCTACTCCAGTCATTTTTAATGCATCTCTATTTACAATTCTTTACAATTATTTACAATTCTTTACAATTCCTTTCATAACCAATATTCACAAATTATGTATTCAATTTAAACTAAAATTCATTTCATCCATTTCATCCATTTGATCAGTGATATTTTCCAAACTTAAATGGACTAAAAATAAACTGAACAATGCCCAATGGCCCTCATTTAACCTTTAACCGTTAATACTTCTTATTTCATATTTCCAATTGGCTCTGATTTAAACTTTCATTCCCTCTACATTCCCACAATTTCATTAATTTATTTCACTTTCAGATCATTTCAATTTCATCTTCGGATCATTTCATCTTTCAGATCATTTCATCTTGGGATCACTAATTACAATTTCATTATCAATATAATCAATTAATTCAAAATTAACTAATCCACGATACAATTTACCAATTTCAACTTTTTCTTGAATCATTCCATTTACTTTAAATCCAACTAAATCGATTTTGGTCTTATCACCAATAATTCTCCTAGTGAAATATTCAAATTCAATAACATCATCGTCGCCCAAATTCGATTTAACATTTTCATACCCCTTCAAAAACTTGCCACCCCAGTATCGATCACTGAAATTGGAGACTTGTCTATTAATTAAATCCCTACTTTGTAAATGATTTACCACCAGAATTAAATTAATCGGTGGTTGGTTAAGGTAATAATTTTGGAAATTCCATTGGTTAATTAAATCTCCGTACCTTCTTAATGGTGATGTGATTTGGGAATACCCTGTTAATCCTAACATTTCATGGTGTAGTTTTTTTAAACTTAATTTAGCAGATACCAGGTGTCTAAAGATACTAACTAAATCTTCATATTTGTTTGTTTTCGATATTTCTAAAAATTGGTTTCTTAAATTTTCATTCAAATTCATTACTTGATTACGATAAATTACTGGGATTTCAAATTTACTTGATATTTCACTAGTTACATGATTACCCATAATCATAAATTCACTAACTAATTCAGTGGCTTGTGGGTGATTAACATCGTTTTTCATAGAAATACAGTATCCATCAGTTTCAACTTCATATCCACCATCAACTTTACGAAATTTATTACCATTACCATTTCCATCACCATTACTACTATTTTTACTTCCCTCAATTGGTTTCACAGTTAACAATTTATTCACTCTATCAATTTCAATTCCACCATTAGATAACCTGATTTTTTTAAAAATTTTAGCCACGTTATATAAATCATTAATCATACTTGAATATTCATCTTTTTGACCCTCAATGATTTTATTCACTTTATCATAAGTATAACCTTTAGGGAAATTATCAGCACGATAAAACTTAATTCTCATAGTTTTACTAATCATATCATTAATCTCCGTATAACTACTATTTGAATCAGCTGAACCAGTTGGTAATTGAGGGATTTCAAATTCTATGGTAAAAGTATTAGCTGATCCTACACCAAGTCCACACATCTCTGATACATATTCAGGAACCATACGAATGGGTCCCGAGTGTAAATAAGTTGTTGTACCACGACGATAGGCCATTGAAGCAATGGTAGAATCAGGCTTAATCGTTGATGATGGATTGGCTATATGAATACCAATGGTATAAGTCCCAGTACAGTTATCGTTATCATTATTTTTAATTATTGATATACCATCATCGATTTCATGAGCATCCGGTGAATCAATACAAAATATTGGATGATGATAATCAGTTCTATGAGATGACATTGGATCAGATTCATAAAAATCAGTTTGAGTCATATTGAAACTAGTAAATTCTGATTTAAATTTATTTAATTCTGGTATTATTTCAGATTCTGGAAATTCACTGACATTTCCAAAGGACCTTTTATCACTCTCTTTATCCAAAGCATTATAATAATTTTCCTCCATTTTCAGTTTTTCATACTCTAATCCAATTATCCAATGTGCTGGATCTTCTTTAACTTCGTCTAACGCCATTAAAATATCAAAACATAGTGACCTACCATAATCATACGCATAATTAGAATTAAATTTAACATTTTTACTTATCTCTCTAATTAACCCTACTACTTTTGATTCGAATAATGAATTATCAATATTACTAACTACGAAATTTTTGAAAATTTCAACTGTAGTATTATAAATTGATTTAGATGGTAAGATATTTGTATGTTCATCTTTCTTGATCTTACTTACCATAGTACCGATAATTTTATCCCTATTCTTATCTAATTGGGAAATCCATTCATCGATATTAATTTTTTCATTCAATGGTAATACCATTATACTACTAACTGGATTTGTTGAATCTCTTTCAATAATTTTCCATAGTCTATCTTGTTTCCGTATAGACATGATGGTTCCATAATAGAAGCTTATTAAATATGACATCCCATCAGCAGTATCAGATATAGAACCATTAACCATCATCTTGCCTAATTTATCATTTTGACCAAAAGTGCCATACATTTCTAAAATTTTATTTTCCCAAATTTCTATATTCTGGATATCGAATTTAGACCAATCAAATTCTTGCAACATATACATGATTTGAAACATCGATATGGTTTTAGTACTATCAATTAAATTCCATGTTTCATTATATTGTAAAACTCGATGTAATCTCTCTAAATTCAAATTCAATAATTTAAATTTTTCCATACTATCAATACTTAATTGCGATAATGGTCTACTAAACAATTTCCTTGCTGTCTCCGGTACTACAAAAGTATCAATTTCACTATCTTTAAGCAATATCGGTGCTGCATGATTAGCTAGCAATTGTTCATCACTGGCGTCTTTATTACTGGATAAACTTTCATCACTAACCCCAATTGGAGAAACTCCATCAATTCTTTTCTCCATAGTTACAAACTTTTCAAGTAAGGTACTATAATTTTCAGGAAATATTGAAGGGATACGGAACCTGATTAATAGTTTTGGCCCAAATATAATTTTCCCCTTGGAATTAATATATGTATAATTCTCTTGACTTGCATTTTTAGGTACACCAACAACTATATAGAATTCAGTACTACCTTCAGAAAGAATAACTAAATCCCCAACTTTTAATGGTGAACTATAACTATCACTTGATATTTTCCCTGATTCAAAAAAATTCTTTATATGTTGTGATACTGTATCAATACATGATTCATCAGTTTCACAATCTTTGAAATTGTTGGACTGACAGAAGGAACGTAATTGGGCATTAAAGTCATTACTAATATTAGTTATACGTGATTCCATTCTATGATTACTATTACTTGTAATCATACTAACTAATTCTTTATTCAGTAGCGTTAAATCAAGTTTTAAATTTTCAAAATCAATAAATTTAGGTGCATTCGATTTACTTGAAGCTATGATATCCCTGACTTGAGCCATCTTATCTTTATCCTTACTTATTGAATTATCACTTGAACTGTTTGAATCATTACTATTTACATGATGATTACTATTTACATTTTTATTGGGGTGTGGTTTATCAGTTCCATTATTTTTAATATTTGCTTTTAATTTAATTGGTGTTGATACATTGGTCTGATCATTATTGGACCTTATACTTGAAGTCACGGATTCGTTAATTTTTGACTGTCGAATCAGTTTACGTAAGTTTTTCAACCCAGCACTAAATGAACTATTATATCGTATTAGTTGCATCTCATCGATTTTTTATGTAGTGCGAGTGAGTATAAGAATATATAGAGATAGAGATTTTATTCTCAACCATTATTATTTTTTAATATTTCTATATTACAACGCTGATACTACTGAAGTACCATCTTGGAATCTTGTACGGAACACCCTGTTGGCATTAGTAAACATTCCTTCCTTTAACGACACCACAATAAATTGTGAACCTTTAAATCTTGTCTTTATTAAATGACCAATATTTTGAGTATGAGATAAATCTAAAGCAGCATCAACTTCATCTAATATATACATTGGAGCAGGTTTAAATTGTAAAAGGGCCATAATTAAAGATAATGCAATTAAAGATCTTTGACCACCTGATAATTCAACTAAACTTTCCTTCCAAACTGGACCTAATTTAACTTTAACTTCAAGACCTTTTGTGACATCCATTGGATTTATTGGTACTAATTTTGCAAATGATCCAGGTAATAAATCTGCAAAGATGGCACCAAAATCCATACTAACTTTAGAATAAGTGGTATTTAAAGTATCTCTTTTATAACCATTTAATTTTTCAATAGTATTATTTATTTTTGATTTATCCTTTTCAATAGTTTTAATCATTTGTCTTAAACTAGTTTCTTTCTTTTCAACATTATCAATCATATTCATAATATTAGGATTAACTTTACGTTTCATTTCATTAAATTTATCTTGTAAAATTGCAATTTGATTAGTATTTTCTTCGATATTAAATGTTGGATATTCTTTAATTAAATTAGTAACTATATTTTCATCAATTACCCATTCAAATTCATTAATTAAATTATCTAACTTAATTTTAACTGCATTATTAGTTGCTGTTATTTTTTCTAATTCATGAGTTAATTTTTGAATTGATAAATTACAATTATTTAAAGTTTCATTTTTTTCCTTTAAGATTTTCTCTAATTCATTTATTTCTTCATTAATTCCAATTAAATTTGCCTTTTCTTCATCTAATTGAATTTTTGTTGAATTTAATTTTTCTTGCTGAACTTCAATTTCTTCTAATTGCTTTTCAATGTTTCCATTAATTTCAATTATTGAAGATTCTTGAAATTTTAAATTTTCATTAAAATTTTCCAATTCAGATTTTCTTTGATCTGTTTCAATTATAATATTTTGATATTCATCTTCTTGAGAATTAATTTCTTCCTCTTTATCAATAACTTGATTTCTTAAATTATTCACTTCATTTTCTAATTGTTTTAATTTTGATCCTTTATTAGTATTAAATTCTTTCATATCTTTTTCAATTAATTTAATATCATTTTTAGATTGACCAATTTGAATTTCCGAATCATCAATTTGTTCTTGTAAAATTCTAATTTCATTTTGTTTATTTTCATATTCTTTAACAATTATTGCTGATTGATTATTTTCTAATCTTCTATTTAAATTTTTTAAATTTTGATTTTGTAAATTAACTTCATTTTGTAAATCTCTGGTTTTAAAACTTAATTGATTAAATTTTTCTAATTCTTCTTTAATTAAATTTAATTCTTTAATTAATTCATTAATTTTATTTTGAATTTTATTAAACTTTTGCATTGTAATTAATAAACTGGAAGTATTTTTTCTTGAACCACCAGCTAAATTACCTTCAGGATCATAAATATCACCTTCTAAAGTGATTGATCTACTTCTAATTTGTGGATCAAATGTAATGTTTTTGGCAACATCAGGACTGTCACAAATAAATGTGTTACCAAAAATATATTGCATTGCTTTAGCTAAATCAGAGTCAAAATCAATTAAATCAATTGCAATTTCAACTTGTCCTGGGCATTTTTCTTTAGCATAATTAATTGTCTGTTTATTAATTGATCTTGAATTAATTTTATCTAATGGAATTATGGTAACTCTTTTCCTTAATTTACCATTTTCTAATAATTGTGAAGCAATTTCACTATTATCAACAATAACATTATATAATCTACCACCTGCACAAATTTGTAAAGCCATTGCTTTATTATTATGAGATTCTTGTAATGTAAATAATTGAATTGCACTACCTTTAACTAAATCAGTATTAAAATTTGGATAAGGTAAAGAATATTGGAAATCAATATTACCAACTTCTCTTTTAAGATAATCTAATTCGGTATTTAATTTATTTAGTTGATTATTTAAATTAAATTCTTGTTGTTTTAATTCTTCCACTCTTTTTGGGTTATAACCAATTTCAATTAATTTATTATTTTTAATTTCAATATCATTATTTAAATTTTCAACTTCTTTAATTAGATTATCATATTCTTTTTTAGCCAGCTTTAAATTTGATTCATCTTCAATTAATTGATTTTTTAAATGATTTATTTTAAGATTTGACAGTTGAACAAATGTTGTTGTTTCATTTAATTTTTCTTTAACTTCTTTTAATTGACTCATATAACCACCTGATGATCCACCTTTTGTTGAAATACCAGTTGATAATGAAGATAATAATTCTTCTTGTTTATTAAAATTTTCTTTTAAATTATTTAATTCATTTTTATTCTTTTGATAAATTTCTTGATATTTTAAATTTTTATCAGAATTATCATTAATTAATTTATTTAAATTTTTAATTTGATTAATTAATTTATTTTTTTTAATTTCTTCTTCTTTTAAATTATCTTTATTTAAATCTAATGAAGTATTTAATCTTGTTAATTCTTCAATTAATTCATTTTCAATTAATTCTAATTCTTTAATTTTACCATCATTTTTTAATTCTTGTTCTTTTTGTAATTTAACAGTTTTCAAATCTTCCATTAAATTTTTAATTTCACTTGAAATTAATTCAATATTTGTATTTAAATCATTCATAATCAGTTGCTTTTCATTTAAAAGTTTCAGTGATTCATCAAATTTATTTGAATATTGAATATAACTATGAGCAGCTAAAACTCTTGATAAATTTTCTAAATCAGTTTGAGTTTGTTGATATTCTAAAAAAGTTCTCTTTTGTGATCTAAATTTTTCTAATTTTGGTTCAATTTCTTCCTTTAATAAATTTCTAATTTCAATTAATTTTGCTTCCTTTTTTATCATAGTTCTTTGAGCTTTATCTTTACGTTCTTCAAAAGTTCTTGTACCAGCAGCTTCTTCAATTAATGATAAAATTTCTGATGGTTTCATATTTAAAACTTTAGTAATTTTACCTTGCATAATTAAAAAATTTGGATTATTAATATTTAATTGAACTGATTGAAATAAATTTAAAACTGTTTGTTGTTGAGCTTTATGACCATTAACTAAATATTTAGATGTACCACCTAAAATAATTTGTCTTGTAATACTAATTTGTTGACAATTTTCAAAACCAATTGGTGATTTAGTAATATCATTATTATCGAAAACAATTGTTACACTTGCTTTAGTTATTCCAGCTTGACCTCTTTTATAAATTAAATCTTGTAAACTTTGAGCTCTAACAGTTGTCATGGAAGCAATACCTAAAACAAAACAAATTGCATCTAAAATATTTGATTTACCTGATCCATTTAAACCTGTTATAGCATTAAATTGTGAATCCCATCCTGATATAACTGTACGTGTAGCATAAGATTTAAACCCATCAATAATTAACTCTTCAACTTTCATTGTTTTGCACCATATAGATCTATGAATCTATTGTATGTCTATAAAGCTATATCTATATTCAAAGTGAAGAAGTCTATCAAAGTTAATTATCTGGTTATGTTTTTGTATAATTTACCACTCTTTTGTTTACTTAAAAATGCGCGCTTTTGTTTTCTATCTGGAAAGCTTTTGACATTTTTGATCTATTCTGCTGGTGTACTGTGGTGTAAATGGTGTACTGGTGTCTATCTTTCTGTCTAGTGTATTGGTGTTTATTGCATAAATTATTACATGAAAATCTTAGCATAATTTATTGCATAAGTGACTTTTGAACAGTGATTTTTAAACAGTGACTTAAAGAGAGACTTAAGAGACTTTTTTAATATTCTCCACTAAAAAACTAGCATAGTAAGTAAAAATAATCCACCAATATACGGGCAAACAGGGTATCTATACTTTTTGAATATCTATACTTTTTAAATATCCATACTTTTTAAATGTTAATATTTAAAATGGGACACTTGTAAGGTATATTTAGTTTCTAATTATAAAATAAACACTGTTTTGAAATTCGGGTGACAAAATCATTTCGGCTGTTTTTAATAACCCATTTAACCTTTATGCGAAAACTAATCATTGTGTCTATATTTAATTTCATTTTGCGCAACAAGAGAGGGTTCGATTCTTCAAATTTTATCTTTTATTACTTGTTCAATTGTTCAATTGTAATAGTTAGAAGAAGGGCTTAATATTTCAACTGATTTAGTAGTGTTTTAATTTCTGACATCTTAATTACCAAAAGTGGTTTTTAAAGAATATCATAGTAACATCACATACTAATATAAGATAATAGGATAATATAATAAAATAATAAGATAATATAAGAAGATAATAAGATAATAAGATAAGAAGATAATAAGATAAGATAATAAGATAACATAAGGAGATAATAAGATAAGAAGGTAAGAAGGTAATATAATAATTAAAGATGGTTGAAGCAGATCCCCCTCCAGTTAATAAACACTTCAGATTAATTTCTGTTAATTTTAAAGAAGCTGCTTTAGATTCTCCAAGTTTTAGAGCTTCAGTTAATCATTTAGATCATCAAATGTTAAATATTTCACAATGGTTACCTGCTTTACTGAGTGCAATGGGTAAAATACCAAAAAAAGTTAATGAATTAAAAACTTATTTATCTTCATGTATTGAACATTTAGCTCCAGTTTTTTTACAAGAAGGTTTAATTGATCAAGAAGTTACTGTACCAATCATGAAACAATCAGTTAATTTAAATAAAAAATTATTTAATATTTGTATGATTTTCCTTCATTATGAACCAGGTCCTGTTATACTTTTCGTTAAAAAATTTCAACTGATTTATGAAAAATATATCGCTTTAAGAAAAGAATTTAATTCTTTACAACATAAGTATGATGAATATTTTTCTTTATATATGGCAAGTCCAAAAATTAAAAATAGTTCAATGGCAATGGAAGATGCAATTCAATTATTTCATACAAGGAAAGATTATTTACATGCTTCATTATCAATGGTTGTTTTATTAAATGAAATTTCAAGTACAATTGATATTGCATTTATTGATCTTGTTTCAAATAGTTGGAATGAAAAATTAAAAAATGATCCAACTGGTTCAATGTTAAATGATTTTGCTAAAGGTAGTTTTACTATTTTAAGATCAAAAGCTTGGTCTTTAGCTTATAATAAAGCAATGAAATCTTTAACTGGTGATATTGTTGCTGCTAGAAGTCAAGTTGAAAGATCTTCAATTGAATTATTTGAACCTTCAAAAGATCCAAATGATTATAAATCAACTTTAATTAATAATTATTCTTTAAATGATATTAATGAACCATCATTTGAAAAACATGGTTATTTATTAATGAAAACTTGGGTAACAAGTTCCCCAAAACCAATTTGGGTCAAAAGATGGGTTTTCATTAAAAGTGGATTATTTGGTATGTTAATTTTAAGTCCTTCAAAATCTTTTGTTCAAGAAACTGATAAAATTGGTTTAATGTTAATTTCAACAAGATATGCAGCTCAAGAAGAAAGAAGATTTTGTTTTGAAATTAGAACTTTAGATCAAACAATTACTTTACAAGCTGAAAGTTTAATTGAATTAAAATCTTGGTTAAAAGTTTTCCAAAATGAAACTCAAAGAATTTTAGATTTAGGTGAAAATCTGCAAGATTATAAAATTTCAAATGCAAGATATCCTCCTTTAATTACTGAATTTGCTTCAACTGTTGATACTATAGTTGATAGGCAATTAACAAATACAAGAATTAAAAACTCAGATGGTAAAATAATTACTTCAAGTACTTTATCTTCAAGAATTAAACTGAATGAAAAATTTTTTCAAAAAAGTCTTTATAATCAAATTCCTTCAATTAGACCTCCTTTAATTACAAGTAACACAAAAACTGCTGTACTTTCTTATTCAATTGTTTCAAGTACTGCTTTGCCAAATGCTTTAACTGCAAATACTTGGGGGTCTATAAATTGGGGGTTATATTATTTACATAATTCTTTAACTCCTTCAGAAGGAAATGATTTAAGTTCAAATGAAATTGTTTTAAATGAAACTGAAATTAGTGAAATTACCTCGTTAGAGAAACTGCTGTCTAAACTATTCCCTCCGAAAAGGGAAAATAATATTTATCCAGAAGAATATCCTGATTCGAATATTTCCTTAGATGTTGAAATGAGAGCATTATTTGAAACTGGTGTTGAACTAAATGAAATTTGTCTTGTTTCTTTTACTTGTCTATGGTCACCAAATTCTTCTCAAGAATTATGTTGTAGAGTCTTCGTTACAAATAACCATTTATTGTTATGTAATCAAGCAGTGGGTTTTACATCGTTATTTAAAGCACCATTTGGTAGAATTATGTCAATTGAATCAATTGCTGGTGCAGATTTTGATACTGTATTATTTAATTTTTTCACTACTTCAATTAAAGTTAAAATATTTATGGAAAGTGGTAATTTAATAGCTTCCAAAATTAGATTTTTAGTTGAAAATAGAATTAGTGATAAACCAAAAAACATTAATGAAATTTTAAAAACTTTAAAAAATATTGAATTGGAATTTTATAAAAATGATCTTTTAGAACAAGTTAATGCTAAAGTTATGTTAAGATCTGATTCAATTAATTCATTGAAAAATGCTGCTGCCACTGCTGCTGCTACTGCTACTACAACATCTATTCCACTTGAAGGTAATAATTCGTCAATCATTCAATCAAATACTATTAATGAAACAGAACAATTTACAATAGATTATACTGATGAAGCACCATTATTTTCCATTAAAGAATATCCAGTACCTGCCAAAGCTATGTTTCATATGTTATTTGGTGATAATTCAACAATTATAAGAGATTCAGAACAAGTCGAAATTTTAGAAATTCAAAGGAAACCATGGACTTTAAGATCAGACGGTAAATTAATTAGAGCACTTATATCTACCACTCGTAGAGCTGGTGTGAAACATAGAAAAATTTTAGCTACTTTTGTAATTCATAAAATGGCTGAAAATCAATATTATAATATAACATATAATAGAAAATGGTTTACATTTTATGGATCAAAATTTCTGGTTGATTATAGAGTTGTTATTCAAAGTTTAAATGCTGATTTTTGTCGAGTTAGAACTTATGCAGGAATTAATTTTAATTCTAAAAAACCCGCTAATTTACTTGCTCATATGTTATTTCATAAACTTCAAATAGATGAATTAGCATCTCATGATCAAAAATTATTAGATGTTTGTAAATTAATTGGTAAACAAGCGCCAATTTCAAGAGCTATTTATCTTTATGGAAGATTAACTCAAACAACTGCACCATTAGAAGTTGAAGAAATTCCTGAATGTAGATTAGGCATGAGAACTGCAATTTATCATTTATTTATTACCCCTGCAGCTTATTATACTAATATTATTACAACTTGGTGGTTTTCAACATGTTTAAAAATTGTTGAATATATTAAATCGATTACTGCTCAAAAATTATTATTATCAATTATTTTTATTTTATCATTATCGAATCTATGGTTCTTAGGTAAAACTTCAACAAGTTATTGGGAAATTCATAGTGCTACTAAGTCAGCGAATGAAATGTTTAATAGTGAAGCAATGATGCTTCAAAGAGCTGTTTATTTAAAAGATTTATATGAAATTACTAAATTTTCAATTGGTGATTATCCATTTGAATCAATAAATAAATCTAATGGTAGTACTAATAATACTATTGGTAATGAATTAGATAAAGAAAATGAAGTATCAGATGCTGTTAAAATATTTAAGAAATCATCATTTGTAAATAATTTTGAAACTTCAATTGACTGGGAATCTGAATATCCTGAATTATCAACAAGAGAATTTGCAATTGGTCTTAAAAAGACATTTCAAGAATTAGGTTTAAAAAGACATAAATTATTAGTGGAATTTAATATTTTAAATAATATGGAATTAGAAATTGCTAAAAGTGAATGGAAAAATTGGTTAGTTAGTGAACTTCAAAAATGTTCAATGATTACTGAGAGTACAGTTGATTCAATATTACTTGATACAACAGAGAATCAATCAAATGCAAATATAACTGAATTAAAAGAAGGTTTTGATTCAATTAAACAATATTGTGAAATTTGTTCAACTGAATATACTAAATTAAATCTTGTATAGTGTGTTTTTATATTTATTTAGTATTATTATTTTTATGATTTTAATGAAGATTATTTTACTCTTTCTATACTTTTTTTTCATTTCATTTTATGTCTTGTGAAAAAAAAAAGACTGTTTTTATTTTCCATAATGTTTTATATTCTTTCTTAAACATTAAAGAATTTCATTATCTGCGAATTATAATTATAATTTAGATTAAACAATGAGTACCAAAATTCCAAATATTATTGGAGAGGTTGAACTAACAGAGTTTAAAACTTATAAAGTTCCTTCACATGATGTTGATGGTTCTGACTTATATGAAGTATCATGTATTGATAAAGATAACACTGAAACAATAAATAAAATTTGTAATAATTCTAAAAAAGGATTTATGAAATGGTCTACTATGGCTTATAATGAGAGAATCTCAATCTTACAAAATGTAATTCTCAAACTAAAGGAATCTCGTAATGATATATATGAACTGTTAATTGAAAATGGATTACCTGAATGGTTTGCTGGATTTAATGCTGAAAATGTTATAACTCAATTAGAAGAATATATTCATCAATGTTCAAGACCAGAAGGAAATGTAATGAGAAGTCAAAGTACGGATTTAGCTATCAATATTAAAACTCCAATTGGTCCAGTTTTAGCAATTGCTCCATTTAATGCACCAGGGGTTCTTGTTGGTAGAACTATTTCAGCTCCATTAACTGCTGGATGTTCAGTTATACTTAAAACTAATGAATTATCTGTTAAAACTTCTCAATTAATTGTAAAATGTTTCCATGATGGTGGGGTTCCAATTGATACTCTTCAAATGATTAATGTTTTACCCCAAGATAATTCAATTGTTGTTGAAAACTTTATAAGTAATAAATATATTAGAAAAATTAGTTTTACTGGTTCTTCATTAGTTGGTTCAAAAATTGCCAGTGTTGCAGGTAAACATCTTAAACCATGTTTATTAGAATTAGGTGGTAAAAATTGTACAATTATAGAATCAGATGCTGATTTAGATAAAGTTGTAGGTAATGTATTATTTAATTCTTGGGGTCATAAGGGACAAATATGTATGTCAACTGATAAAATATTTGTTCATAATGATATATATGAAATTTTTATTAAGAAATTGTTAGTTGATGGTAAAGAATTTTTAAAAAATCCTGATTTAAATTTACCACAACGTCTTTATCATTATACTAAAAGTGTTGAAAATTTAGTTAGCGAAGCTATTAATGATGGTGCAAAAATACTTTTAGGTTCATTTAAACCATCAGAATCAGGTAAAAATAATCCAATGTCACCACTTATATTAACTGATGTATCAGAAAAATCATCAATTAATAAAATTGAAATATTTGGTGCAGTTTCATGTGTTTATAAGTATAGTGATATTAATGAATTAGTTTATAATTTAAATGAAAATGAAACCTATGGTTTAAAAACTTCAATTTGGAGTAAAAATACTTTAAAAGCATCCAAATTTGCCAGATTATTAGAATGTGGTGGTGTTCATATAAATAGTGGTACTATTTATGATGAACCAACTACTCCACATGGTGGTGTAAAAGGAAGTGGTTATGGAAGATTTAACAGTCTGTGGGGAGTTGATGAATTTTCTTATGATAAAGTTGTTACAATGTGTGAATAAATTGTGTAGATATATTTATAAATATAAATTTTAGATTGTCTTCTTAAAATCCATGTTTCAGTAGATTTTCTACAATATGTGAATAAAATGCAAGAGCATTAAAATGTGGAGATTTATTAGACAATTTATCAATAAAGGATCTTAATCTATTTGTCCAATTAATTAAATCTAAATGATCAACATTTTCTAAAGATCCCAAATATTCCCCCCATTTAGAACTTTCAATACTTACCAAACCATCATTATCCCAATTTTCTCCCTTGTTCCTATTTCTAATCTCCGATTTTATTATATGATGAGGATAATAAAATATACTATACCATTTAGGATTAAATTTAGCACCATAAGAAAAATATTTAACCTTTGAATCATTAGTTATTTCATTATTAAATTTTTCCATATATGGGAGTGTTAATTGAGGAACTGCTTTAGAAATTAATAATGGGAAATTCATATGATCTAAAACAAAATCAGCTACCTCAGACCCTCTATGAGGTGTAGATACGGTAGTTAATGAAGCAACTTCATAATTTTCACTATTAAATTCAGAAATCAAATACCTTGAATCTAATCCACCCATTGAATGAGCAATCAAATTAATCTTTACTGGATCAGAATTATTATCTTTTCTAGGGCCTCCAAATTCTGTATCAAGGTATTTATGTAATTTCTCAGCTCTCTCAGAAATAGTACCAAACGATGGAACCTTACTTATATGCACTTGACAGCCTAATTGATTTAAATGATCTTGAATACCATACCAATAATCAATTTGGATTAAACCTTTTTTGATGACTTTCTTCATTGCTGCTTTCCTCCAAAATTGAGGTCTGGGTAAGAAAATCAAACTATCAAAACCTGAAAGTCCATGGCATAGTACTAATGGGTACTTAGTAGGTTTGGGAGGAGTTAAAAGGCTATGAAATTTAAGATAATTTTGATGCAATGATCGTATGTTTATAAACATTTGGGGTTTGTCAATATTTCGCATTTTGTTTGCGGCTAATTTAAATTTATCATATATTGCAAAAAGATGTAGAAAATCAAGAGATGAAGGTATAAAAGGATGTATACAAGATAAAGGAACTTCTTAAGTGGATCCTTCTGCAAAGAGTACCTGTTTTGATAACTTTTGAAAAAAATGGAAATATTAAATTAATTTAATTTCAGATATTTTAAAAATTGTGAAAATCACTCACAGTCTTTTTCCTTTAAGTTTTTGAATCTCTTTTATTCGAAGTACATTACCATAATGGAAGAGGTATTTATGTTGGATCGCTGACATTACTGTACTCCTAGCTTTATTGATTTTGTTACTATCATCACGAATAAGAGTCCGGGTATACAAAGAAAAATTAACACAGGTCAAAATTAAGAAAGACAGGAATAATGTACTAAAAATTAATAGAAATAAGAAGAAGTGCATGAAAATAAATACATTAAATTAAAAAAAAAACACAAATTCCCTATCTAATAATATACACCCAGAGTTTCTTTGTTTCTCTATCTTTTTCTTTTTTTCTTTTTCTATTTTTTTTGTTATTCTAAAGAAAAAATTCTTTTTTAATTATTCTGGTCTAGTTTGATCGTTCCATGAAGGATCAATTAAATCATTTTTATGTTCTAACATTACTCTATATGAAGTTTTAATTGTACCTTCGCTAACACCAGTTTTATCAGCAATTTTTGAAGATTGTAAATCAGCTCCGAAAATTAAATTAGCCATATAAATTACAGTAGCTGCAATAGTAGTTGGTGATCTACCTGCTAAAACACCTAATTCAGTACATCTTCTAGCAATATATTCAGCAGCATTAGTAATTTGAGTTGATAAACCTAAATTAGAACAACATCTTCTAATTAAATCTTCAGCTGAAGTTTGAGTAGTTTGAATATTATCTTCAATTAAATCAAAAGTATTTGGATTAGTTGCATTTTGTTCTTGAAGAATTCTATTCATAATTTTGAAAACTTTGCCAATTTCTTTTTTTGGAACATTTGTTAATGCCCAAATTTCTTTAAAAGATCTTGGAACTTTAGCCTTTCGGCAACCAATGAAAATTGCTGCTGCCATAATAGACTCTTGAGGTTTACCTCTTAATGCTCTATCTTCATAAACTAATTTATAAACTTCTTTTGAACCATCTTGAACAATTCTTGGTAATTGATAACCATCACACATTTGTGAAATTTTAGCAAATGCTGCAGCTAAATGATTATCTCTTCTGTCAACAAACGAATTTTGTTGAGCTCTATTTAATTCTCTACCAGCTCTTAAAGTATCTGGACCAGTAGCAATAATTGTTGATAAATTTTCATTATCTAAAAGTGGATTACCTGCACTACCTACACGAGATGGATCATCACCATTTTGATCATCATTACTAAAGGTTCTCCATTCAGATCTAGTATCAACAACTCTATCACTAAGTACTAATCCACAAGTACCACAAACAATATCACCTTCACTAAATCTTTCAATTAAATCTGGTGGATAAGTTTTACAATCTGGACAACTTAAAGTAATATTTAAATTTGGTCCACTAAATTGTTCTTCAGTTGTTGTACTCATATTTATCTATTAATTTTGATTAAAACAACAATGATACAAAGTAAAATAATTTAATATCTGTAAACTTCCTTTTTTATATTGATTGTGTTTTTATATTTGTTATTTTGAATTAGTAATCCTACAGAAAAACTTAATTTCTAGAATAAAATGACACCTTCTCGAATATACTAGATAATTAATCAATCAATGATGAGTATCAACTGGCGTATGAGGATATGAACAAGTACTTATAACAACAATTATATGGTTAGGTACAAAAAATGAATTAGTCCCTGACCTTTGTGTAGATGGTGAAAATTTTTTGTGCGACTGACAATATTTTTTATAGATAGAGTTGTACATTTCTTATTTATTATGCAAATTGAGAGTATGAAAACTATTAAATGAAAACTATAAATGAAACCAATATACCTGATACCAATTATTTTAACTTTCTCTTTTTAGATTGTTGATCAGATACGTTAGCATCATTATTATTATCTTCATTATCATCTACTTCAATATCTTGTTCATCTTCACTAAGATCAAGTTCTTCAGGATCTGAAGTATCTTCGCCTTCGTCACCTCCAGGTAATGCTTCAGTATAATATTTGACAGCATAAGGGAATAAATCATCAATAATTAATCTAGTTAAATCTTCACCATTTCTAAATTCTTTACCTGGTTTATTACCAGTCCAATCAAACCATGCAAAAAACGATTTCATTCCGATTCTATAATTTTTTTTATCAATTGGTTTACCAGATTCTTTGGATTGTTTCTTTAATAATTGAGGATTAATTGAATTTAATTCTTTTGGCCAATTAACTGAAACTGATTCAGAAGTAAGTTTTTCTTCACCATCTTCAATTGTAACTTTAAAATCTTTAATTATTGTTTGTTCAGGTACTATACCATCACTACCAAATGTAATCGATATACTGAAATCTTTAGTATTTTCTGAATTTTCTTGAGCTATTTTATATTCTACATGAATATCAATAATTGATTCTAAATATTTTAAATCTTCTACACTAATATAATCTGAAAAATCATCATTTTCAGCTAAGATAATATACCAAAATTTTGGAATACCAATTAATATTTCACGCCTTTTATTGAAAATTGGTTGAGTCTTTTTCAATCTATAATATTCAGCATCCCTTTCAGCTTCATCCATAAGCTTTTCACATTCAGCTAATTTATTTAAATTTGTTTCAATGTCCATCTTTAGTTTGAAAAATCTCGCGATCTCTTCCCAGATAACTATATTCTAATATAGAGAACCCCAATATCTAAGACATAATATCAGTGTTAGTGTTAGGTATATAGAGTTATTAGAATGAGTTTCTAATGCTTTCTTTGTAATTACTATTTTCTTTATATATATAAATGCCTTATCTTCTAACCCCCCTTTTACTCATATCAGGTAATTTTACTGGAGCTTTTAAACTAGCTACTTTAGAACTATTTATTAAACTTTTTGGAATTTCTAAAGCTTCAGCTTCACCAATTGTAGGATTTTTCACTATACCACCCATAATTCTTATTAAATTAATTAATTTAACTAATTTTAAATTTAATTCAAAACTTAAAGGTTGAATATTAATTAAAAATCCATCAATATGGAAAATAGTTGCCACAATAAAGATAATTAATTTATCTTCATTTTGAGGATCAATAATAAATGATTTATCCTTTGATTTACCAAATTTAGTAGTTTTGGAAATAGTGAAAGTATCAAGTAAATAAGAAACAATATTATCAGATAATTGATTTCCAAATTTTTCAATTAATTGAAATTTATCTTTAATTCTTCTATTATGATATAATCCTAAGAAAATCGATAATAAATAAATAATTTTTAATTTATCTTCATCTTTTGTATTTATATGAGATAAAATAAATTGTGATTTTGAAAATGGTAACATTTTTAATTTTTCTTCAGTTGAATCTTCTAATAATATTGAATTAACTCTAATTGAATTCCAATCATTTTTAGGTAAAAGGGAATTAAGTGAATAAATATCTTCTGATCTAGTTGCACCCATATTAATATGAGGAATTGGTCTTAAATCAGTAATTTGTTTATCCATTTCTTGTTTTGTTGGTAAATCTGATGTTGAAGTTTGAATTGAATCAACAATATCATTTTTAATATTTGATAATTTTTCTCCATCAACTCTATTTCTTTCTAAATTACTAATTGCACTTTTTGCCTTTTTAGTACCAAATGCTTGACCTAATGCATTACGTTGTAAATTATGTCTTAAATCTTTCAGTCTAATTTTTGGTCCATTATAATTTTTTTTAGTTTTAGATATCACTTTACCATGAACTAATGGAGCATTAATTAATTCAACAGTTTTTTTAGTAGGATCATAAATGGCAAATGCATATGAATGATCATTTTCTTCAGTTTTACTGGATGCAATATATTCAACTGATTCATTTTCACCAAAAATTTCAAAATTATCTTGATTTTTATGTTTATATACATCAAATTCAGTTGATTCTGGGATATTTAATCCGTTGAAGAAACTACCTATGGCAACCGATGGTTCTTCGTTGAAGGAACCAATAGCAATTTCATTATCTTCATGAGATCTTCTCATGATAATTAAATATTAGATATGTAATTTACTTTTAAAATTTTTAATCTCATCGCGACTTCCCAAAAATGTCTATCAAATACAAAATCTAAAACCTCAAAATATAAAAATCTATCAGTTTGATTATTATGTCAATAAATTTTTATGAAGTGTTAGGTGTCGATACTAATGCTTCCGATCAAGAAATACGATCAGCCTATAAACGACAATTACTATTACATCACCCAGATAAACAAATCCAAAAAACTAAAATAATCGATGGTCATATAAGATTATCAATAGATTTAATAAATAAAGCATATCAAACATTAATCAATGATAAATCAAGATCTAAATATGATGAAACTATTTCAAGTGGGTTGATTGAAACGGACGGACTTGATATTTATAATTTGTCAGATTTTGAACAAGTTGAACAAGTTGAACAAGATGAAAATAATGATAATGGTGGTGATTTTATAATGAAATGTCCTAGATGTACAACTAAAACTGGTATGCAATTGACTGAAGATGATTTAATGGATGGTGTTAGACCCGATACCAATGATTATGAAGTGATTATACAATGTAAAGATTGTAGTTTATGGATAAGAGTACAGTATAGTGAAGAGCAGGAACAGCAAGAAGAGCAAGATGACATAGAGGAAGAAACAAAATAATAGAAATAATAGAATAGAAATAGTGATGATTAATGAATATTATGCATAATTAATTCTCTTGATAATTCCAAATTTTCTCTGCCTCATAAACAGCATTTAATGCTTCACCCATAGCTTTAAAATCTGTCATAAGATTAACATGTCCAGCATTTGTTGAAAATTTACCAACTATTTGTCCAGTTCCAGTATTATCATCATAAATTTTAAATCCTTTACGTTCAGGCATTAACCATTTTTGATGAACCACCCCATCTCCATGACCATAAAAAAAATCCCAATAATTACCATCAACTATATCTTGTGGCCCAGAAACGTTGGACCCTCTCACAGAAGGGACAGTGTTACCATAAACGATTGCCATTGGAGGATACTTAGATTCAAGTTCAGGTTTATAGTTAAGTCCTAATATGAAATCTTTGGTATCGGCTAATGTTGTCGCAAGGTAATTATAAGCAGTTTCAAATGAAATTGCAAAATCATCATCAATAATGTTAGTATTAGTTAAATCATGATGTATTGGAGATACTGAATCACCTCTTGAAGGAATAATTTTTGAATTTGGAGAAGTATCTTTAGGAGATTTGGAACTGGGTGATTTACTTGACTTTGTGTTTGGTGAAGATGAAGTTAAATCATTTCTAGGAGATCTACTTGGTGAAAGTAAATTAAAACTATTTGAAGTAGGTGAAGAAGATTTAATCGGGAATGAATCAATCATTGACTTAAATCTCAGGAAATAAGAATTTTGAGGTTTTTTCAATAATCTATCTTTACCAACTAATGGATTTAAATTATATTCCACCCAAGTATCAGGATTAAATAAATCAAGTATTATTGGTTCATGAGTGTCACGATTGTAAAATACCATTCCTGATAATGGTAAAAAATTAAAACTTGACCTCATCATGAAATTTGATTCTGGTGTTAAGATTTTATCAGAAAATAAAACCAGATCACCTTTCCGAATTGGACCCAAGATATTTAAACATTCTGATGGTACACCAACATAAATAACGGATCTAAATAATTCAGGAGTTTTCTGAACCGCATAATGGGCAATTAACCCACCCATTGAATGAGCAATAACTAATGTTGGCTTACCTGTCTTAGCTTTAATTTCTTGTAAATATTTAATTAATTGTTCACCAACAAATTTCCCACTTAATCTCCAATCATAACCAAATTCATAAACATTAGTTTTATTATTGTTTTTCAATTTTTTAATAAATAATTTACAAAAATCAATTGGTCCAATATTTTTTAAAACTCCATCAGGGTAAATTGTTTTATGTGCATTTAATTCATCCTCCCTATCGGGGCCCAATAATAAATTAATTTTACGTAAATGGAACCCTGCTTTAATTGGGATCCAAACTCTTTTATTAGTTTTAGTATCTCTTAATACTGAACCTCTATAACCTCCTAATATAACGATATTACCTGAAATTTTTGAATAAATAGTTTCATAATCTGGTCCGGTAAGTGTTGAAGTAGATGATAAATTTGGGGTTGAAGGATTATTTGAACTATTTGAACTGGAATTTAATGAACTATTCAATGAATTTAACAGATTCATATTTTTATTATTATTTTTAAATTCAGTATATTTATTAGTTAAACTATGTTTAACGGCTCTTAATCTAACATCATCTCTACCTTTATAAGTTTTAAAAAAATTAGCATCATCAATTGTTCCAATTGATTCTTGACGTTGTAATTTTAATCTTATATCTTCCACAATAGGATCAGGTTCATCATCTTTCCAAAATTTAACAGGTAAATTAACTGATGGTATATTAACTGTAGGTAAATTAACCGAGGGGAAAGATAATTTAAAATTTAAATTACCAAATGGTAATTGAAATGAAAAAGTTTTTTTGGAGGTAATTAATTTATCATCATCACCACCAACGAATGAATTTGCATCATTCTTTGAAATTTTTTTAGTTATTGGGATACCTAAATCTTGAATTTTAGTTGAAAAAATTTCAATATCTTCTTCAAATCCATCATCATCTAAATCTTGATCTTCTCCATCGATATCTTCAATATTTCTTTCTAATTCATAATTATCATCATCATTATCATGAATTATAATTTGTTCTTTAATTTGTTCTAAATCATCAATTGGTTGAACAATGGGTACTGAATCAAGATGAGGGTCTGGTGTAGAAATTTTATGATTTGTATCAATTGATAAATTTTTAATATTTATCAGCAGATTATCATCTTCTATATTATCATTATTACCAGAACTAACTTTAACTTTATCAATTGAATGTTGTAGCTCATATTGTGAATCATCCATACTTAACAATTGTAAAATTGAAAAAGATAAAAAAAGAATGATTTGAACGGTTAAGATACCTTTAGAGAAAAAAGAAAGAGAGAAGACGCACTTTTTGTGGATATCTGTGAGGTGTACCGAAGTCATGGAAGTAATGGGATCTGCATTTCACGGGTTAATCATTAGTTGTTGTTCTATTTCTGTACTCTATTTCTTAATTCTGCGGTCTATTTCGGTGCTTTATTTCAATACTCTATTTTGGTACTCTATTTCTATACTCTTTTTTGGGTTTAGTTCTTCTGGATTTTCCTTATGGATTTTCCTTAAGGATTTTTCTTCTGGATTTTCTTTCTGTTACATTTTGGTCAGTATCTTGTTAAATATTTTTTAGGAGTTTTAGGGGGAAATTTATAATTTTATTTTTTATGGTCGTATAGAAAGTAATAAAATATCTCAAGATAAGTCCTACAGTAATTTAGTACTAAAGTAAAAGGCGGGTTATTATAATCGGAAAAAAATATCCCTATCTTTAAAGACACCTCATAACAATATAGAATTAGGGAATTGATGAAGATAAAGTGACTACGAAAAATGAAATAAAAGTGGGTAAAATTATAGCTAAAGCCATTATTTAAAAGGGAATTAGTTTATGATTTAAAGTACTAGCCAATGACATCTCCTCTACCTTTCTCTACCTTTCTCTTTACCTTTCTCTATGTCTTGTTTCTATATGTCTTGTTTCTATATGTCTTGTTTCTATATGTCTTGTTTCTGTATCTTCTTTCTCTATGTCTTGTTTCTATATGTCTTATTTCGCTATATATTTCTCTTTCTCTATATATTTCTCTTTCTCTATATATTTCTCTTTCTCTATATTTGTGTTTCTCATCTGATATTTTTCTTGATCTATAAACCAGTTTATCTGTCATTTTTCATGCTCATTAATAAACTATTTTAAGTACTACAATCTAAAAATACTTTTAACTTTTAAAACCTAAGAGTAACAGGCTTAACAAATAAAATATTTATTTTGTAACTGTAATAAACACCACAAACAAAAGAGTCTAGACTACCAATTGTGATTTGTTGATAATTTAAACTACTGATTTGTTAATTTATTATTATTATTTTTAAGTTAACAACTGCACGTGGACGTGTGTCAACCCATTCTTTTATACGTTTTTAATTTTTTGCAGTCATTTTAACTAAGAAAAAAACAGTGGATCTGATACACGTTTAATTGAAAAAGAGCGGCTGCAATTTAAAAAAGAAAAAATAAAATAGCTTATATAAAATGGAAAGCCCATGTTGTCTTATTTTTTTATTTTCAGTTTTTCTGTTTCTTTCTATCTTCACCTTATCTTCACTTTTTTTTAACAGTTTGGTTAGTTACTTTCACAAGTTTTGAGGTATTTTAAAAACTGGCTTTATTTAAGTATATTCATTAGTTTTTTTGCAAAGAAACTTTAAAAAGTTATTTTTGGGAATTTTTTATAGCAGAGCAGGTGGCTTTAGTTTAAAAGGTAACAACAATCCCCCATATTTTGAAAAGTTGGGAATCAATTAAAGGAATAGGTAATAAAAAGAGCTCATTCTATTTTTTTTTAATATAAAAGAGAGTTATCCACTAGTTTTCAAACAAAACGAGTTTTCATAGTTTACACAATTCACATAAGTTACACATTTCACATAATTTATACATTTCACATAATTTACACAATTCATATAATTCACACAATTCACACATTTCACATAATCTATATATTATTATTTTCACGATGATTAAAAAAATATTATTTATTTTAACATTTTTACCAATAATCTTATCATTCCCTTTAATCAAACCACATTTGGATTTTAAAATAATAAGTTCAAATGTTAGAGTGGATACACATTCAAGATTTTTCCATGAACATAAATGGAATGAGAGGAAACAACATTTAACTGAATTATTATTAGAACATTCTACAGATAAACCAACCATAATTGGATTACAAGAATTAAAATATCATCAATTAAAAGAATTACTTGAAATTATGAATAATAATGAAACTAATGGTGGTAATGATAATGGTAATTGGAATTATTATGGTATTGGTAGAGATAATGGTCATAAAAAGGGTGAATTTGCTCCAATTTTTTATCAAGATAATAAATGGGAATTAATTAATAGTACTACAAAATGGTTAAGTGAAACTCCTGATATCCCATCAAAATTTTGGGATGCAGCTTGTTATAGAATTGTAAGTATAACAACTTTTAAAAATTTAGAAACTGGAATCTTTATTAATATGTTAAATACTCATTATGATCATATAAGTGAACAAGCAAGAGGTAAATCACTGGAATTAATTATTAATTGGATTAATTCAATTCCAAATAATTATAAAACTTTCCTTTCAGGTGATTTTAATTCAATTTATTCCGATGCAAGTTACCAAACTTTAATTAAAAGATTAAATGACTCCAAAAATAAAGCTGAAAATATTTTATCTCAAATGAAGACTTATACTGGGTTTGAACCAGAAATGGAACATACTGTAATTGATTTTATTTGGTGTGATGATAATGTTAAAGTTAAAAATTATAATGTTATTGATACTTGGACCGAACAAGGTTTTAGATCAAGTGATCACAGACCAGTGGTAGTTGAGTTTGATACTTACTAATCATTATAATTTGATATACCCCCCATAGTCACTAGTGTTCACTAGTTGAATTTAAAGCAATAGAATAGAGAAGTTTAGTTCGTTTGATTTTTGTATTTTTAATTTTTAATAGCTGATATACGATTTATGAAATTTAAGTAATAGCGAAGTAATATACTTACTCTTACTCTTATTCTAATTTTTGTTCTTACTCTTATCTCTATGAGACTAGAACATGTATTCAGTTTAAATGGTACTCACTCTCTGTCAGTGCACATAGGAAAATCTCAGTGACTGGTCAACAGAACAGTAAATTGTGCGAAAGATTTTTTTCCAATGGCAATGAATATACTTAAATTATATAAATTTAAACCATTATTTATACCTACCACCAGATCATTGCTGATTGGTAGGGTCTCAATCAATCGAGGATCTAAATTCAAATGGAATGGGATAGTTTATAATCAGAAATCATCATCTGATGCTAATAAAAATCATAATCATAATAATAATAATGAGAATAATAATATGAATAGACAACCTGATGAACCAGAGAATGATAATCAAGGAGATAAAGAGAAGAAAGAGAAGGATAATAAGGATGAGAAGGAAGATAAGAAGGACAAAAGAGGAGATAAAGGTAAGAAAATGTATCAAGTTGAAATTGAAATTAGTCCTAAAGATCTTTTCCGTGGTATTGCAACTGTTGGACTTATTGGTTTCTTAATTTTTAGTTTCCTGCAACGCCCAGGTAAAGAATTAACGATGCAAGAAGTGTTTAATGAATATTTGTCCCAGGGAAGTATCTCCAGATTGACCGTTTCCGGATCAGAAGTTTTCGTTGAATTTAAAGATCAATATAAAATGGAACATCCAGAAGTTGTATCATTCACCATTGGATCTATTGAAAATTTTGAAATGGCATTGAAGAAATATCAAGAAGACTTAGGAATCCCGGATGATGAAAGATTAGGGGTGGTTTATGTTGCTAGTCTGGGGGCGAAAAATTTATTTTTAAGTATAATACCTCCAGTAATATTAATTGGATCATTAATTTTAATGTCACGTAAAGCTATGACTGGTATGAATGGCCCCATGAATTTTGGTAAATCAACAGCCAAAAAATTCAATCAAGAAACAGATATTAAGATTAAATTTAATGATGTTGCGGGAATGACAGAGGCCAAAGAGGAAGTAATGGAATTTGTTAAATTTTTGAAAAATCCCGAAAAATATCAAAAATTAGGTGCTAAAATTCCTAGAGGGGCTATATTATCTGGTCCTCCAGGTACTGGTAAAACATTAATTGCTAAAGCTACTGCTGGTGAAGCCGGTGTACCATTCTTTTCTGTTTCTGGTTCAGAATTTGTTGAAATGTTTGTTGGTGTGGGAGCATCAAGAGTTCGTGATTTATTCAAAAAGGCCAGGGAGAATGCCCCCAGTATTGTTTTCGTTGATGAAATTGATGCTATTGGTAAAGCCAGATCTAAGGGTAATGCCACTGGACTGAATGATGAAAGAGAAACTACATTAAATCAATTATTAGTTGAAATGGATGGATTTGAAAGTGATGATCATGTAGTTGTTCTTGCCGGTACTAATAGATCTGATATTTTAGATAAAGCATTAATGAGACCAGGTAGATTCGATAGACATATAGTTATTGATAATCCAGAATTAAGTGATCGTAAAGAAATTTTTGAAGTTCATTTAAAAAAGATTAAGTTGGTGGAAAATATTGATCATGATTTAAGTGGTAGATTAAGTGTTTTAACTCCAGGGTTTTCAGGGGCGGATATTGCTAATGTTTGTAATGAAGCAGCGTTAATAGCTGCAAGATTTGACGCTAAAGAGGTTAATTTAAAACATTTTGAATTAGCTATTGAAAGAGTTATTGGAGGTATCGAAAAAAAATCTAAAATTTTATCACCTGAAGAAAGAAAAATCGTTGCATATCATGAAGCTGGTCATGCAATTTGTGGATGGTTTTTACAGTACGCTCATCCATTATTAAAAGTATCAATTGTACCAAGAGGTAAAGGAGCCTTAGGTTATGCACAATATTTACCATCAGATCAATATTTATTGAATACTAAACAATTATCCCATAGAATGATAATGACTTTAGGTGGTAGAGTTAGTGAAGAATTAAATTTTAATTCTGTCACTGGTGGTGCACACGATGATTTTAAGAAAGTTACACAAATGGCACAATCAATGGTTTTAAGATTTGGTATGAGTGATAAAATTGGTATGATTAATTATATCGATACCAAAGATCAAGATGATTTAACGAAACCGTTTAGTAACGAAACCAATAAGATTATCGATGAGGAAATTCATAGAATTGTGGGTGAATGTTATAATAGTTGTAAAAAATTGTTGATAGAAAAAAGTAAGGAAGTTGAAATTATTGCTAATGAATTATTGAAAAAGGAACATATAACTAGAAGTGATATGATTAGATTATTAGGTAAAAGACCATTCCCTGAATTAAATGATGCATTTGATAAATATTTAGATTCAAAACCTCCATTTCAACCGGGTGCTGAATTAGAATAGAAAATATTTAAAATTGAAATATTTTTCCCTCCACCCACACCCCGTAAAATTTAACACTTTAACTTTGTATGGTGATCCCTCGTCCTTTATAACCTTGATTAAGACATTACCATCAACTTAGGGCTAATCTGTAATTATAAAAGCCATGAAAAAAGAACCCAGACCAATCAAAAACAAAAAAAAAGTAAATAAACTAGGACTAGGATCCAACAGGATTTGAAAAATAAAGGAATGTAATTAGTCTAACTAACATGTAAATAGTTTAAAATACATATAAATAATATATAAGAATAAATAAGAATAAATAAGAATAAATAAGAATAAATAAGAATAAATAAGAATAAATAAGAATAAATAAGAATAAATAAGAATAAATAAGAATAAATAAGAATGAATAAGAATGAATAAGAATAAATAAGAATAAATAAGAAGAAATAACAATAACTAGTAGTTATGGTAATTATAATGATTATCATTACCGACTCCGAAAATTCCCATATTTTGCAAAAGGTACTATTTATCACACCATAAAAGCGAGTAATGAAACTTTACCCCAGGTGATAAGAAGTGAAAAAGAATAAAGTTTCCAGCAAAATCACAATATTTTTAACTATACACAGTAGCATTTAAATAACTTATGATAAAATTAACTGGTCATCTTAAATAATAAATAGTGGAACAGTTAATAATCATAATAAATAATAAGATTTGACTTGTATTAATTAAACCTATATACACATCTCATCTCAGAAAGTAAATTGTTAGTAATAATTCGGGTAAAGAAAAAATATTATAAATACTTTTAATTTCCTAAAAATCTCTATAAAATCCATTTCAAATACAATAATAATTTAGTAATAATTACAGTTAATTAATAGTGGGTTTTATTTAATAAATTATTATTAAATTAGTAACAACGGCCGAAGACTCCATAATTAACCGTGACTTATAAAACCAAAGTTTTCTCAAAACGGTCATAATAAAAGTTTAGTTTGATTCCTTGTATTATATAGTAGTCAGTTATAAGAATATAATAAGAATACTGAGAAGTAGTTTGCTTGTAAAGACAATATAAAAGTTAGTGTAAAAACAAGACAAAGACAGTATTAAAAGACAGTGTGTAAAAGACAGTGTGTAAAAGACAGTGTTAAAACAGTGAGAACAGATAAGATTATCCTGATAATAAAGACCCACATTTACAGTTTACACAGAGACATTAATTATTTTGTGGTTTGGAGACCGCGACATAATCTAATTTAATTTTTTTTCTTTACAGCAAGGATTAGAAATTTCTGAAAAATCTCATATTAAAGTTTTTCATTCCCATCCTTTTTAAAAAAAAATTTTAATTAAGTTTAAAACAACACCAGACTTTTTCAACTACAAAGAAGTGTTTGATTCCTTTTTTAAAAGACTACCAAGTTATATTGTGGAGCCAAAGCAACATAAGAAGTATCTTGGAGTTCTAATTTCAGATAGTTTGTTGAGATAGTGGAAACTGAGTCCCTGAGTTTAACTACAAATTTGGATTTTTAATTAGTGAGATAGATAACGTTTCAGGGTTTTTTTAATAAAATTTTTGTTTTTTTTAGGTTTAGGCATTCTAGTTGTTTTTGCAAGAAAACAAGTATAAGAGAGAGACAAAGATAATAGGGTAGTTTAATAGTAACTGATAGTTTAATTAGAATCAGTTTTTAAATTTGGTGGTTGTTTTTTCTTTAGCTAAGTTTGTGAAAAATTTGGATTTGTAATTTTATTTTTGTGTGTGGGATCTTAAATTTTTCAAATTTTTCATTTTCCATTTTTCAATTTAAATCATATAGTCATTCCAAGTCATTGTAATTGGTTTTACTTGGTTTTCCATTTCATTTCATTTTTCAATTTTATTTCATTTTTCAATTTTATTTCATTTTTCAAGTTTATTTAAATTTTAAATTTTAGTAATAATGATGACTGAACCTTTATCGATAAAATATATCCATAAACCAGCAAGGGCAAATGAATTAATTAATGAAAAATCTTTAAATTATAGATTAAATAAGAATTCTCAATTGAATAGGAATAATGAAAGGAGTGATAAGAATGAAATTTTCCATCATATTGATTTTGGTAATATCAATAATAATGTCACTAATAATAATAATATTACTGCTAATGATAATGCTAGTGCTATTGCTAATGCAAATAATTTGAGTGGTAATGGTAATTCTGGGATAGATAAACAAATTAAAGGATACAAAGATGATAAAGAAGAAGTAGTGGAGAAAGAAAACGAAGAAGTCGATCCAATGGAAGATAAAAAAGGATATTTTGGGTCAAAATTAGTACGTAAAAAATCTGGTGAAATTTTAAAATCGTCATTGAAGGATAAATTTATTTCAAAATCATTACCATCAACTCCAAATTCTAAACAAGTTCATTTTGGTACTCAATCGGATATAAAATTTTTTAGGAAAAAGGATAAACCAAATGCTATTAGTGCCCTGAATAGTCCAGTTTTATTAAGTCCAAATTTGGATTCTGTTGGATTTTCTGATGATGGTGAAAATAGTGATTATAGTGATGTTTCAAGTGATGATGAATTTTCAATTTCAAGTGATTATCATCAAAATCATCAAAATCATCATCCAAATGGTAATGGTTTAGATATGAATAATATTGGAATTACAAATTATCCAAATCCAAAGCACAACAAATTAATTGATTGGAAATTAAGATTGAAAAATTTTAAAAATTTAGAACCGGAACATTATAATGAAAAGTTCCAAAAACATCTGGAAATTTTTTTGGAAAGAGTTTTCTTATCAATTGATAAAAAATTTTTATTAGGTCATATTGCTGTTAAGAATTTATCATTTGAAAAAAATGTATCATTAAAATATAGTTTTAATAATTGGTCTACTATTATTGAAATCCACTCAATTTATGTTCCAGATTTCCCAAAATTCTTGAAGGATAAAAATTATGATAGATTTATTTTTAAAATTCCATTAAATGATTTATTCATTAATAATTCAAATTCATTTTATCAAGAGAATGATTTTAAATTTTGTTTAAAGTTTAAGAATAATTTTGGTGAATATTGGGATAATAATAATTTTAAAAATTTTGAAATTAATATTGTTAAAATTATTAAAAATGATAATAAAACTTATCAATTTAATGATTCTAAGAATTTCCATTCCAATAGTTTTTCTGAAGAATCTCCAACTAAAAATAGAAGTTTCCCTCCTTATAATGGATTTATTCAACCATCAACAACCATAGGAAATGGTACTAATATTGGAGGATTAAATTCATATTCATATTCATATCCAAATTCCAAATCAAATTCCAATACTACATTAAATTCTAATTCAAATATTTCGAATTCAACAATTTCAACAATTTCATCACCAAGACCAAAATATTCAAATAGTTATTTAAAAAGAATTAATTCTGATTCTCAATTAGATATTGATTATGTTAAAAATAATTATTATTTATCATCACCATTGTTATCAAATTTTAAATATAATCATGAACATGATAATACTAGTAATGATACTTTAAAAATCAATAATAATTCAAATAAAAATAATTTAAATAATTTAAATGATTTAAATGATGATTTAAATCATAATCCTTTGAATGACAATAATAATGAAATTGATAAATTTAAATTATCAAATATGGATATTGATTCAAAAAGTTACCAAGATTTAATTGATAATTATTGTTTTTTTAATAGTGATAAAAAAGATGATGAAACTTTTACTGTACTGAGTTTACTTGGTTCATAAAGAGAAAGAAAGGAAGAAAGAAAGGAAGAAAGAAAGAAAGAAAGGAAGAAAGAAAGGAAGAAAGAAAGAAGACGGAGATTAACTGTTGTTTAAAAGTAAAAAGTCAAAAATCACACATAGCTTGTTGAGTTTTATTTTCATTTTTTAATAATATCATTCATAATGAACTTTTCCCAACCCATTAAATATCCCCCATTTTAAGAGTAAATAAATTAATAGAGAATAATAGGAAGGTTATAATAGGAAGGTTATAATAGGAAGGTTATAAAAGGGATATAATAAAGGCAATACAACATAATACAACATCATATAATAAAAATTATATAAAAAAAACATAAAAAAAAAAGATCTGTAAAATTAGCATTTATGGGGAGATATTTAGGGGTTTGTTATTCTGGTAATAACATGAATTTTATTATAAATATAAATTTTGTATGACTTCGTAATCTTTACTCCTATGCTAAATACTCTAAATAACACTGTAGAGAACACTGTAAAGATTATTCTAAGATAATTATACAATGTATCTTAAGGGATTCACAAACAAGCCCAGAACCTTTAGTCACTTGAATAATTTCCTAATATATATTTCCATTCCGTTAAATTGATTAAAATTCCATTAAAACGATGATTAACAATTTTAATAATTTCTATCCCATACTATCCTGATTATCCCACCACTTTTATTCATCCATTTATGTCTCTATAACTTTGTTTTTTTAACTCTTTTAAGTCTCTAGAATGACCGTCTTTCCCCCCCAGACATTGGCTGCAAAAAATCTGAGACAGAAAAATAAACTGTGAGGTTGTAGAAGTCTCAGGGCACACGGCGCGACAAAAGGGAAGGGACAGGAAGGTTTAAAATATTTTAAAAATCGCGTAAATGTTGGGCAGTGAATTTTGTGGCGGATGTGAGAAGGTGGGATGAGATGGGATGAATAATTAAAGAGCATATTGTACGAGTACTAATTAATTTTTAAGATTTTAAGAAAATCACTTAAAAAATTGTTTTTCAATGGTGGTATGATATTAATTATAAACTAGTTAAAGTACTGGGTAATAAAGTACAGGGTAATGTGGTGAAATTCTTTTATAATTCTTAAGACGTGTTTGTTTTGTTTTTAAGGTTTTTAGCAAGCTAAAAAATATATGAAATTTTTAGCCGCATTTCAATTTAAACCCTAACCCTTTTGAAATTTGAAATTACTATTGTTCTCCTTAAATTAGAATACTTTAATTACTTATTACCCTTAGTTAATCATCTACTATCAGTTCACGAATTTAAGAGTAAATATTTTTGTTGAGTAATTAAACAATTCATAAGAAAAACTTAAATTATAATTATAAAACCCTATTGAAAGTTTAAGTTAGTTCTTCGTGTTAATTATTCATGTTAATTGTCTAGTTAATTGTCTTAGTTAACCTGTAGAATTGACAATAGAAAAAAGTTATCACGAAGTGTTATTGTGATTATTGTGTTTCAGTTAATTTTTAGTGATGTCAATATTTGAATCTCGGAGTTCAGGTGACAAGGTTTATTAGCTGAATATGAAAACTTCTTTATTTTGAATATTTCCGATCTTGTAGTTTAGTTAGTCAGGAGATTTTGATCATCTTTTCGTCTATATGTTTCAGTCTATTTATCTAATCGTCTACATATAATACGAAAGCGTAGAGTCAAATTTAGTGTGTTCTGCTGATAATTGAGATTATTGATTGTAAGTTTAAACATTCTAAATAATATTTTCTATGGGAAATTCTTGAAATCTTATCTGTAAGAATACTATTCCATTTAATGTCACCCAATTCAATCATTCTGAATTGTTAGGGGCCAATAGTTCAAGAAATGTTGTGATATTATGTCTTGCAATACTCTATCACCATATTCATATTCCTATTATGTTTTAAATTACGAATTCTGATCAACTAATAATAATCTAATAATCAAACCACATTAGAAAATCTTAAGTACTACCCAAGAGAATATGATAAACCCTTGAAAAAGGTTGTGTGATTAAATCTCAATCTCACTGGTAATCTAAATTAAAGTACTTTTGATGTCACCTAATCTACTGAAAATTTATGTAAATCTCTGGTACTAAGATATGCTAGAAAGATAGACTTATTAGAGACATAATTATTAGATTCACTTCATATAAGAACTAGTGGTAATTATATAATATCAGCCATTAAATGATCCTCATCAAATCTCTGAGATCAATCTCAATTATATTCAATCTAATTCTCAATCTCACAAATATACATTCCAATAAGAAAACTAAATTCAAAAAAATGAATGACATAAATTAAAACAATCAACGACAAAAACAACAGAAACTGTAAGTAAAAAATAACTTAATTGGAAAAGTATTCAATATTACATAAACTTTTGTCTAAATTTGATAATCATTTTGGTAAACCTAATTAGTCAAATTTAGACTAATCAGGAAGCACAAATTACTATGTACCCCAGATGAAAAGGACTTTTAAGACAAAAATGATTTTTAAGAATTATACGTAACTTTAAGTTCTTTTTTTACTGGTTTGAAATTTGGGGTAAGAAAAGTTATAATTTTAGTAATTTTACAAATGAATTGTTCAATTGAACTTACATTTGAATGAAATTAATTATTTTCTGTTATCTTAGGGTAAAATTAATTTGATGAAGAGGAGAGAGAAAGTGAAAAAAATTTAATTAATCCTAAACTGGTTAAAATTGGTTAAAATTGGCAGTACTGAGAGACAATTGGTATTGGCACACCGTCCTCATCTTTGTTTGAAAGGTTTTTTAAACAACTCGCATTTTTGATTATATTAAAAGGAAATGAGACAATAATAGAAGTTTAATAACAAATCTCTAATATTAATAGTATTAAACATATTGACAGTTATTAGTATAATTATTAGTATAATTGTTAGTATTACTAGTTTACGTTGATTTGATTTTAGGTAAATGAAATAAAACTATCTATAAAATATTTAAATAAGGATAATTTTAAATAAGTTTCAGTGTTCCAAATAGATAGATAAGATAACTAACAATACTTACAACTACTAAAGTCTATAAACTAGACTAAGTAATGAGATGACTCTAAATTTCTTAAATTTTAAATATCCATCTGTAACATCTGGTTACTGAAAAATTTTTCTTGAAGATCTATTGTACCTATGCAAAAAATAGACCTTATACATGGACCTGGCCAAATTATCCATGTTACATAATATTTATGGGTTGCAGTAAATACATATATAAACTAGACATAAAGGGAAAAATTTAATATTTTCTTTTCACCTATTTCCTTCTCTGTCATCCTATTTTAACACATTTATTACAGATTAATTACATATTTTAGTGCTGCCTTTATTCAAATTATAGTAGTTAAAATTACAGATAACTTTTAAGTTTTATGGGACAGTGTTAACCGATCGGAGTTGAATTTTCGTACACAACAAAAAACTAAATTGAAAAACCAACCAAAAAAAAAAATAATAAGAATGGGAGACAAGAAAGTTTAATTCTGAACAATCTTGATACGATCTTTCAAAACCAACCCACCAAAATATCTGATGGGTAAAGTTTTCAAATTTTCAAGTTTTAAAGATGAATACCGAGTTTAAATAGTCTTTGAGAAATGAGTTTATGAAAAAAATTCCATTAATCCCTAAATTAACCGATTTACTTTAATCATTTAAGTACTCCAGTTTGTTTTAAAATCCCATCAGCTGATGGAGTGATTGATAAAAATTAACAAATTAACTTAATTCTTAAATTTTGAGTGTTGTTAAGTGGTGTGATTACCCAACCTGCAAGACATGCTCATAATCATCACAGTTTTTGGGTACGACATTGAGTCTTTTCTCACAATTTAAACTTTTTGTGAGTCTTTTTTGTTTTTAAGAAGTCGCGGTGTCTGATGTCTCTCTTGATATGGTAGGAGAAAATGGAGACAAAAGGATGAAAAACAAACACAAAAACGAGATTGATCAACATGTCGTGAGTTTTTTTTTTACGCCTCAATTAGGGATCCCTAATTGAGGGATCCTAATTAAGGGATTATAAAGTGGAAAAAAATTCTTCATATCAGGATTGAGAATCTGAGTAATCAATGGGTGTACATCAGTACCCCTTTTATAAACTTCATTTTTTACAGTTTACTGTAGTTTTATTTTTGGTTATGGTTATGCTCAATACTACTTTGTATTTTGTTTTTGTAAATCTTTCTAGTATTTCTTAATGTACTGTTATGTATTACTAGATTAGTGTATAATATAATCAGAGTCATACTAGCCAACTTTCGTATAGACATTCAAAAGCAAAAACTGAGAAAACAGTTACAGAGTGAAAGATAAAAAATAGAGGTTCAGAAAGTTTTTAACCAAAAATACATTTCCCTATATTACAATTCTACGGCTCAAAACAATACATTTTAACAATTCCATTATCTAAACCAGCAGCAAATTTTGAATCACTTAATCCAACACAATTTATACCACTTTCATTACCAAAAGTATGTAAACATTTACCATTTTGTAAATCCCAAACTTTAATTAATCTATCATTTGCTCCACTAACAATTCTAAAATTATCAGCACTAATTGACCAAACTCCTTCAATATGTCCAAATTGAGTTCTTATACATTTACCAGTTTTAACATCCCAAATTTTAATTGTATTATCCAATGAAGAACTAAGTAAATGTGTTGGATATTTTGATTCTCTGTTATTATTGTTATTATTAACATTCCCAATATTACCCTCACCATTTTCACTATTACTATTACTACTACTATTATTATTTCCATTATTATTTTCATTTTCATTATAATCATTAACTACTTCAAAATCTCCTAAGTCAAGCTCATGATCACCTCTATCATCATATAATTTATCTTTATAAATAATAGGGATAACACATTGAACTTGTCCAACATGGCCATTATTTTCAACTCCTCCAAAAGTTTTAATACATTTATGAGTTTTTAAATCCCACATTTTAATTGTTGTATCATCTGATCCTGAATATGCAGTGTTTGATGGTTGATGAATTTTAACTGAACTAACCCAATCACTATGACCTCTTAATGTGTAACATGTTCTTGAATCTACATGCCAAACTTTAACTGTATGATCTGCTGATCCACTTACAATGGTTTTATCCAGAAAATCAACACTAACAACAGCATCATCATGACCTCTATAAGTTGATACGCATTCTCCAGTATGATAATTCCATACTTTAATAGTTGAATCTAATCCACAACTAATTAATTTTTGATTATCAAATACTAATGATCTAAGACCTTTAGTATGGCCAACTAATGTTCTAATACATTTTTCAGTTGCCAAGTCCCAAATTTTAATCGTTGTATCATATGATCCAGTTGCCATATACTTATTATTAAATTGTAAACATGTAACTCCATCAGTATGTCCTACAAATTCATAAATACAATAAGTTCCTTTCCTCCAATTTTTTTCTAATTTATATCTTTCACTATAAACTGATTTCCATGGTCTTCTGGTTAATTTACGTCTTTTATTAGATTTTTCTTCTTCGCTATCTGAATCATCACTACCGAAACAATTTCTATCCTTTGTGTCTTGAGGGTGTGATCTAGAAGCAACCACAGAAGCAACTGCTGGTGCTGATGCAGATGATACTAATGCAGATGATGCTAATGCAGACGAAGTAGATACTGATGCTGTTGATGCTGTTGATGCTGTTGATACTAATGATTCTGAAGCATTTATTGCATTAACTGTCGGCCTTTCTAGTGGAGGTGACACAGTAGATACTGGGGTTGGAACTTGATTATTATAATTACTTGAACTATTTTCAATTTTATTACTTGCTTCATCATATTCCTCTCTTGCTCTTTTCATATGCATTAAAGGTAAACCCCAACCACATTTTGGACATTTTTTATCAATATGTTGTTCACACATATGATGCCAAACTCTATCATCATCAGCTAATTTTTTCCAATTTTTCAGTACTTGAGCAGCATTACATAAAGATGCACAATCTAAATAACATAAAATTTTTAAACTAATTTCCATTGGTAAAGCAGATATAAAATCAATTTTAATTAATGATGTAACCTCAGATGATACAAATGATAACGTTGGGAAACAACATTGTGATAAAATTCCTTGTAAAATTAATTTCCTATGATTATTAGGAGCGGCACTGAAAATTGACCAAACATGAGTAATTGCTTGTTGATCAGCCGACAGTAAAGATTCAATAGATTTTTGAATATTTTTCATTTTATCATCATCAACAGTACTGTTTCTTTCAACTTCTGGGTTATGTCTATAACAATATTTATGATAATTATCAATTGGTAATGTTGATGAATCACTAATATGTTTAGTTAAAAATGGTGTTAATACTGATTTATTTTCTTCAGTACTGGCTTCTCCTATAGGTTCAGGAGTACTGAAATCTTGATTATCCTTCATTAGCGTGTTCTCTATATTCTTTTCTTCCTCTTCTTATTAACCCTGTTAACTATTATACAATCTAGTTTTGATATTTTATATTACACACTCTGGTGAGGAAAATGACTTGGTCTTATAATCGATGAGAAAAATCCACAGTTTTTCTTCACTATTTTTCTCAATTGGTAAAGACACTGGCTCTAATGATAACCACTGTTTCTTTTTATTATGAATATGAGATTATTAATATATTATTGGTAAACTATGTAATTTTAAAACCACACTTGCTTCAATGTAACTATTATTTAAACTTAGAAACTCTAATTATAAGAATAACAATGTCGATTAATAGTTTATTGGGAGCTATTTATAATGAGAGATTTAGAGAGACTCGTGACTTTCCCATAATCTAATAATATCTCATTATTTTTTACTTATCGTGTAATTGAATCTCTTTACCTGCTTTAGCCTCAATTACGGTATTCGTTTTGTTCTTTTTTAGTAATATACACTTATGATCTTGGCGTCAATTTATTACGATTAATTACTTCATTACTTCAATAGCTCAATTATTGCTCTCAAACTCTTTAAATTATTGATTAACAGATAAATTATGAAGATAAATTAGGGAGATAAATTATGGAGATAACTCAGTATTATTTGATAATACATTATAATCACTAGGGCTGACGAACATTTAGGAGCCGTATAATCAGTAAACTGTTCGTCTATTCTTATTATCTTTTGTACCCTGCTCTGGTGGTGCAATGATTATGGCAGCTATGGTGCAGTTTTGAGATTAGCTTAGGGTTTAAGGGAACAGTAAACTTTGACTTTTCAAGCTGCTGGTCTTTTTTTTTTTTTCGAAAAGACTTCTTTATCCTGAGATTATGTTCATCCTCATCAGTTAGTTGGTATGATTAAAGTATATGTACTTATTCTGAATCACTTCTAAGGCGAATATAAAATGAACAAATTATTTGAAATTATTGTGGGAAGTCAGGTGACTGAGGAGCCGCTAGAAATTCTTGTCAGTTCAATTTAAGGTAAAAATGAATCGGAGTAATGATAAAGGGAGATATAAAAGGGTCTATCTTCTATTTTTACGTCATTTAAAAGGATTATTGTTTTATGGTGTTCGTTGTTTGATATTCTTTTTTTATCAGAAGAAGTGTAAGAGTTTTTCTCTTTTCAGGTTTTAGGGGAATAATGGAATAATCACCTGATGACAATGGAATTGAAATTAGAGAAGTGATATCAGATTCATAACATACCTTTAACATTAGGAATAACATCTACTTATCCCAGGTATGAAGTTTGTTGTTAAAATCCTTCTTAGAATTGAAAAGAAGTTTGGGTGCAAAAAACATCTTACGTAATCTGCAAAAGATTATTAATGAGGAAGAGAAAAATTTGAGATGGGCCTCATCATGAAGAGATCAGAAGAATTAATTTCAAATCAAGAAGAAAAGAAATTGAAAATGGAAGGTGGAAATGAAAAAGAGGAAGATTTCTTTCAAACTGTTGGTGATCAAGCTGAAATTGTTGATGAACAACAAGATCAACCAGAACAAACACAAGGACAAGAAGACAATAATATAAATAGTGATGTTAAATACACTGGTATGTCAGATGTTGAAGGACATCCAGTTCAAGAAATTGAAAGTTATTGTGTTAATTGTGGTAAGAACGGTGTTACTAGAATGTTATTAACCAGAATTCCATTTTTTAGAGAAATTATTATTATGTCATTTGAATGTCCACATTGTGGATTAAAAAATAGTGAAATTCAACCTGCTGCTCAAATTGCTGAAAAGGGTTCGAGATATATTTTAAAAATTGAAAATGTTGAAGATTTTAATAGACAAGTTGTTAAGTCTGAAACTTCAACTTGTAAATTTAATGAATTAGATATTGAAATTCCCCCAAAGAGAGGTCAATTAACAAATATTGAAGGTTTATTAAATGAAATGATTGATGATTTAGAATCTGACCAAGATCAAAGAAAGGAAATTCAACCTGAAGTTTATGAAAAGATTAATCAAGTTATTGAAAACATTAAAAAATATTTATCTGGTGAACCAAATACTTTACCGTTAACTTTTTCAGTTGATGATCCAGCGGGTAATTCTTGGATTGAATATATTCCAAATGAACCAAGTCATAAATGGTCAATGTATGAATATGCTAGAACTGCTGAACAAAACGTTTTCTTAGGTTTGATTTCTGCTGATGATGTTGCTCAAGCAAGACAAGAAGAATTAAGAGCTAAAAAGGCTGCCACTGATTCAAATATTTCTTCTCAAGTTGCTAATGAAAAAAATGATAATGGTGAGTCTTCTAATAATGATGGTCCAAAATCAACTGGATTTATTTCAGATGCAACAGAAATTGAAAATTTAGATAATGAAGTTCAAACTTTCCATGCTACTTGTTCTTCTTGTTTTAGACCATGTACAACTAATATGAAAACTATTAATATTCCTCATTTTAAAGATGTTATTATTATGTCAACTAATTGTGAACATTGTGGTTATAAATCCAATGAAGTTAAAACTGGTGGTGAAATTCCTCCAAAGGGTAAAAAGGTTATACTTAAAATTACTGATTCAGAAGATTTAGCAAGAGATATTTTAAAATCTGAAACTTGTGGTATGAATATACCTGAATTAAATTTAGATTTAACTCCTGGTACTTTAGGTGGTAGATTTACAACTATTGAAGGTTTATTAACTCAAGTTTTAGATGAATTAAATTCAAGAGTTTTCCAAGAAACCTCAGATTCAATGGACGATGAAACTAAGAATAGATGGACTAATTTTTTCGCTAGATTACAAGATGCGATTGATGGTAAAATTGGTTTTACTATCATTATGATTGATCCTTTAGCTTCTTCTTATATTCAAAATGTTTATGCTCCAGATAATGATCCAAATATGACAATTGAAGAATTTGAAAGAACTCATGAACAGAATGAAGATTTGGGTTTAAATGATATGAAAACTGATTAAATGAACAAGAAATAAAATGAATACGAAAACAGAGGAAAACTAAAAGAAAACAGAAAAAATTGTATAGTATATAGTTGATAGAGATTTGTGGAAATAATCATATATAAATCCTTTCCCATATTTTATATTAATATCTCAACTCTACCCTACATATTAACACCCCTCTCACTACTTCTATTTGTCCTATCTTCCACCTTCGTCTCCGTCTGAATCATCCAGATCTATCTTGGTTCCAACTGATTTAATGGATTCCATACTATTTGGTTCTAACATTTGTGGTACATCATTTAATCCATGACTTTGATTCTGATTAACCAGTAAAAACATATTAGGTTGTGGTGAACCTAATCTTGGTGATGTTGTAGATTCGATAACTTTTCTATTATTCTTTCTTATAGCAATTGGCGATCTTGGAACATATAAACCACTTCTATCTTGATCATTCTCATCATTACTATGTAAACCATCACGATCATTATCCATATATCTTGCACCCGAACTTGAACCGGAACCTAAACCTAAACCAAATGGATCATCAACATTACTTGATCCTTCCTTTCTATTAGTTCCATATAGGTCAATATCTTCTTGTGAACCATAATCTCTCTCAAATTGATCATCATAATAAGCTTGATTTATTGGTGATCTTTCACCACTTAAATAACTTCTTCTCTTTAAATTATTATCTAATTTTAAATTTTCCTTTTGATTTTTAATTCCTAATCTTTTATTCTCTTGATATTTCCATCTAATAACATAAGCAGTAACAGTCTCATAAACTCTATTTTGATGCATTCTTTTTTCAACTTTCTGTAATAATAAAGTTCTCTCTAAGAAATCAATTAAATTTAAACAAGTACCAGCTTCAAAATTTTTATATAATGGTAATTGTAATAAAATTCTTCTAAATGAAATACCTGGTTCTCTATTTAATTCCATATTTAAAATTGCTTCTTCAATAAATAACTCAAAAGCTTTTCTTCTTTCTCTAATTTTATCAATATCCCATTCACTAAAAGATTTTTCAATTTCATCATATTTAACTTCAATATTATATGGATTTTTAGGATCTAATCTTTTAAACCATTTTTTACATAACACAGGAATTTCTAAAATTCCATAATAAAAATGGAAAGATAAATGACCATCTAACAGTCTTAAAAATTTTGGTAAATCTTTTGGTTCAATAAATCCTGTACCGGCTGGATCAAATTTTTGCCATGATCTTTTAAATTTTCTAATTTCATTTCTTTCAATTAATTTTGAATAATCACCTTTATTCATAATATAACTAAAACTATCTAAAATTAACGAAATAAACATATTTAAGAAAATATACATTGAAAGAATATTCCAAGTATAAAATAATAAATATGCATATTGTTTGTTACCACAATCAGTTTCTGACGAATTTTGTGAAGTTGAACAAAATGGTTCTTCTAATTTAAAATCATCCATTATATAATTCCAACCTTCACCAAATGAACATTTAAATAATAAAATTAATGCTTTAGGAACAGTTCTTAAATTAATATTATCAGAACCATTTGGCCCAATTTTAGTAGTACCAAAAATTTGATTCATGGCAATTGCAAAAACTAAAAATAAAACTAACCAAGTGAAAAGTAATGATATAATATCTGGTAATGAAGCTGATGCAAACCTTAAAAATTGACTTAATCTATCACTTCTTGGAATGACAAAAAATAATGTACCAACCAAAAATAATTTATTAATATTTATAAATGCACTTTCATCACTAACTTTAAATGCAATTAATGTAGTAACTAAAGCACCAACGGAAACAAACATATTAAAAATATTCCAACCATATTTACAAAATACTCTTAAACCTTGAGCAATTAATAACATAAGTGCATTAATTGTAAATAATGTTGAAGCTGATAGATAAACAATAGTATTGAAAGTTGATAATCCATCAGTAATTGGATATTTTTCTAATACTAATGCAATTACGTGTAAAAATAAAACAAAATTTAATAATGCATTCCAACCTTTATTTCTTTCCACTGTCATTTGATAACAAAAAACTTTAATAGGATTTAATTTTTGATCATTAGTTGTTCTTTTAGATGGTTTAACTTGTAATAAGAAATTTTTAACTTGATACCAACTTCTCTGATCAACTGTCATATAAGCTCTACCGGTGGTTAATGAATAATTATGAATGATAACAGAAATAAATAATGTTAAAATGAAAACAATACCAACAAAATTATACAATATAACGAAAAATCCATTTATTGGAGTTGCAAAATTCAGTGGTACTGTACCAACACCAGTACTATTCATAACATTAATCAATAAATCTACCCAACCTTCTAATGAAGTAATTTCAAAAAGTGTTGAAAATGAATTCGCAAAATAATCAAAATGAAGTAATGGATTTTGATAAGAATTTGGCAGTATAACTTCCCAATCAAATATTTCTGCTGGATATTCATTAAAACATTCTGCTAAAGTTGAAACCCCATCACTACAAGTACCCAATCTACCATTAAAGATGTTTAACCCCCAAATTGAAAATGGAATTAATAAACAAAGTGACATAAATGCAGCACTAAAAATTTGACCAATACCTGAAATAATTGTATTATGGAAATTATTCTTAGCAGTTTCACTAATAGTCAATAATCTTAATGCTCTTAATGCTTTAAAACCTCTAATAAATCTTGATAAATCGCCATTATTAGTTATATAAGCAATAAATTCAATCCATAATGATAATAACGCAACGAAATCAATTATATTCCATGATGATCTGCTATATGCATTTGGTGTATTAACTAAACCATCAGCAAAAACCTTGATTAAAAATTCAACACTAAATATAGAGAGCCATCCAACTTCTAACCAGAAGGTCCAATTATAAAGTCCATGTGAAAGATCAACTTCAGTACGATATAATGGAGTCAAATAACATGCTGTAATAACTAATGATATAGTAGCAACAAACATCAATATAGTGAAAATTTCAGTAACTCTTCTATAAGGTTCAACACCATCAATTCTTTCACCATAACTTGATGTAACAATTCTTTGACAAAATCTCCTAAGAAAATGACGAGGTCCCATAACATAGAAAACCCTATTATAACTTGGGTTTTCTTTTAAAAATTTATCTTGTTTGCTAATTATACGATTACGTTCATTCAAAATATCTTTAGCATAGCTAGTTGGATCAAAACTTGAAATTTCATGAACTTTTGGTTTAACTACTTTAAATGGATCATGGAAATAGTTATCTAGTCTTTTGCGATTAACAAGGAAAAACCTTTTAAATTTATTACTTGGCATTTCCCTAACCTCTTCCTTATCCTCATCTTGTAAATCATGATCATTTAAGAAATTATGAACAGCTGTACCACTCAATAATAAATTAACAACTGCCATCTGTAATTCTTCCTTTATACCCCTTCTTTTAAAAAATCTATTCTTGTATCTTGAAAGGGCTCCACTTTCATTATCAACATGTTGAATACTAGCAGTAATATTTTCAATAAATTGTAATAATTGTTTCCTTTTCTTTTCAGTTTCAGGAATATTTAAAGTGTTAGCTATAACAGCAATGAAAATATTTAAAATAACCATATTAGATATTAAAAACCAACCAGTTAAAAACATAGCAGCAAACACTCTAGCACTAGCTGCTGTTTCATAGCCTTGTAAAGCATATAAGATTTCAGTCCAATTTTCAGTTGACGTAATTGTATATAACCCAACAAATGTATTTGGTAATGTTTGAAAATCAAATGAAATATCACTATCATCAGCTGCAATTTCCGCCGTTATAACTCCTTCGAAATATCTAGCATAAATAATACTAACCAACATTGTTAAAAGGTAATAAAATAAAGTTAAATCAACTATTTGACGAAGATTACTCATAACTTTCAACCATAAATTTCTAGTAAAGGAAGCAATTAAAACAACTCTATAACATCTCATAATTTGGAAAACTGTTAACCAATAATATGCATGTCCTAATTTATTTTTAATTGGACCAATAATTATGATTGTTGTGAAAACAGCTAAGAATGAATCAAACACATTTCTTTTCAACTTAAAAAATATCCTCCAATCAGGGAAATACAATATAAATCTAACAATTATTTCAATACAAAATAGTCCAGTGAATGAAGCTTCAAATCTATATAATGTATGAGCAAATGTTGGCGACATTCCATATTTTCTAAAACATTGAACAATTAAATCAGCTATAATTATTAGTGGGAAAATAAATTCAAATTTATAATAAATATTTAATCCCATATTTTTCTTCTTTAAACCGTCAATAATTTCTTTATGCATTGAAACCGGCTCTTTAACTGATTCATCGATACCTTCACCTTCATTAATACTTTCAAAACCTTTAACATTATCCATACTAGTAAGATTAAAACTACTAACTACAATAGCAATGAAAACATTTAAAAGCCAAACAGTCATAATTAACATACCAAAAATAAAGTAAAGTGACGCAGCAATATTATCAGTATCTAATGTGTGATATAATATATCAGTAAAAGTATTGGCTGACATCATAATGAAAACTTGTTCTAATGAATTGAAAATATTATCAAAATTAACCGTACCTTGATATGGATTGGACAATGTTTCACACCTTGAATTAACTGGACATCTAAAACCTTTAATACTACTTGAATGTTGACCATTTGCTAGTATATACGGCCTTGCATGACCGGAAGTATCTAAATATGAACCACAAAAACTATCAGTGTTAACCCATTTATCAGTTGGATCATCAGGGTTATACCAAACACAATGTCTTCTTAATGAAGTTTTAAAAGATTGAACACCAATAATTCCGAAAAATAATCCAAAACAACCAATAAATATAACAACATCAACTAATTGAGGAACTGCAATTTTCAATGCTTTTAAAATTGTAGAAGTACCTCTCGTTAAATTACAAATTCTTAAAATTCTAAGACAACTCAATGCTCTAAAAATTAATATATTATTTTTAGCATCATAATGATTAACAGAAAGTAATAATGATATCCAGAAACAGACAATAGAAATGAAATCAATTCTATGCCAACTATTTCTTAAATAAGCTCTTCTTAATTGCAATGTATCAATTCTCTCGTTATGATTTGGTTGTATTAAAAAAGTATTGGCTGTTTTAAATCTTTGAGCATTTGTTGGATTTGAATCTTCAAGTTCTTCAGCCAAACCTTCTGATTGATATTGATGGTCTTGATATGCAGTAGTATGAGTAAGATGGTGCAGTGATAAATTATATTTGGAATTCAAAGTGCTATCTGGTTCAACGTCGGGGGATGATCTATCTTCCAACTCGATATCATCAGTGGAAATTTCCTCAGGATCAGCTTTATTATAAGCAGGTCTGGATGAATGCCTGATTGGCGTAATTCTGGAAGAATGTTTATAAATAGCAAAGAAATATTCTTTTAAAGCATCAATCCAAGTACCATTAAATAATTTATACATAACTAAATTTCTTGGGTATGGTAAGTTCAATTCTTTAAACATAATTTCATCATCATAAAAACCATAAGCTATTATTTTAGCAAACATTTCAATTGTATAAATAACATTTATTCCTATTAATATATAATCAGCCCAGTTATAGCCATACTTGACATATCCACTTACAGATGGATTCCATTGTCTAATACTCAATAATGATGTTTGTAACACTAATAATAGTAGAAAAAAGGTATTATTTAAAGTATTTGCTAATAAATTATGGCAATATCTACGTAACTTGTTTTTTGGTGCAAATATCTTTAAACTGTTACCGAAAAGATACATTGAAGATAAATCTGTTCTCCAAATATTTGAAAAATTACTTTGAGTAACCTTTTTAGCTAATGGTACGTTTTCAAATGCTACTGATGGAGTGACTTTTGGCCCTGTATGTAATCCAAGACCAGGTACGCCCTTATTTAGTGGTATCGTTTCCGTAATGTATTCGACATTATTACATGTAATGTTATCTACATTGACATTATCATTATTATTTTCGTTATTATTATTATTTTTGTTGTTATTATCATTAAAATCATTATTACCATTATATGTGGCATGGGTAATTATTGAAGGTGCCCCTTGTTCCAGATCTGGATTTATATTCACTGAAGTGGACAGCACATTTCTTGAGGAATAACCAGAATTTACGCTTGAATCATCTCTTAATGAAGGACTCTTACGAGCATTTGTTTCTGCTGAAAGACCAGTACCAGCAATACGATCAGATACTCTGGCGATCATTTGAGAAATTTTAGCTGGACTCAGTGGCATTTCATAATCATTAAGTGCTAATGTTGGTGTAGGGGGTGGTCCCATTTCTAAATCCTTATGAGATTGAATTGATGGAGAAACTTGTAAATGGCTTGAAGTATCATTAAAGGGACTTAAACTACGCTGTACTGCCGCTGTAGCTCTTGTACGATCATTTGGATTAAGACTGGAAGTATCTATATGTAATGAAGGTAAGCTTGGTTCAATATTATTATTCATATTGTTATTATTGTTATTATTGTTATTATTGTTATTATTACCTTCACTTTCTGTGTGATTATGATCGTTACCATGATTAGTTGGGAACCAGTTCGAATCAGTATTATTGGTACCCAATGCAAATTTCAAACCTTTTTTCAAAGCATTAAAGTCTTGTTCTTCAGCAGCATCTTCTAATAATGATCTAGTTACTAATGTATTCCCTGGTAATTCACTTGTGGTGTCAATATCTTCTTCTATACTACTATGATTACTTCTATCTTCCTGAGCTGAATGAACAGTTAAAAATGATCTATTAGAAAATGAAATAGGCCGCCTTCTTGATTTTCTTGTTGTTGTTTGATTATTTTCAACGTTTATAGTAGTTGATGATGATCCTACCTGTAAAATATTATTACTAGGAGAATCCAGCCTGAAATCACCCATATTTAACAGATTTTTTTTTCTAGAACTAAACTATCAACAGTGTATAACCTACTAATTCTTAATAATTAGTATTGATTTATACTTATATGAATGTTTAACCTTGAAAAAAAACGTTTAAAAACGATTGTTAATACAAATTCTGAATAAATAATTCTATATTTGGTGATACTTCAAGCCACTGCGAAAAGTTGAGAAGACGAGAGCTGTAAGTTTGCGTGTAAAGATGTAAAAATAGCATTTTGATAGTGGTTAAGTAAATTGAAAAAAAAAATGATGTTAATGTTTAATTCAATTAATTACTGAATGATTTTTTAAAATCATATTTATTTAATTTAAGCATATCTGTTGAAAAAATAAGACAAAACAAATTAGGCATCTCAATCCGAATTGTAACAACCCCTAGGGCTCTAAAACGTTACAAACCATTATGTTTAAGCTTTCCATACTATATATTTCTATTAGTAATAACTACTAATAGATATAACCTGATAATTGTTAATTAAAAATCAATGCTATTAAAAATTGAAAATAAATACTACGCTAGGAGTTAGAAGGTTGTGTAGATCATCATAATATTAATGCTCAGCCTTTAGAGTGTATGGTACACGAAAACAATATTAAAAAACACAACCGGCATAAAACAAAATCTAACACCCTAGCTATTTTTATAATTCACGAGTATAATGATGCACATATACTCTTATGGCTATAATAAGCTATAATAAGTATCTAGACCCACTTAACCTTTTTTTTGCCTTATATAAGAACGGATTCGGTGATCTTTTCTGATCCACTCACCGAATTTAATAGCCATCTTCTAAGAAAATAGTTAAAGCTTAAAGTTAAAGTCTCCCATATTCTTAAGTTAAACGACCAATATTTGCTATGGATTTCAATAAGCTTATCGTATAAACTTTTGTGATGTAGTAGAATGAAAAAAAAAGTTAATATTCCCTATTAGTACTTGGCGCAAAAAATCTAACGGTTTTTGCAGCCTTTTTTTATTTTTTCTAGTACTAAAAAATCGATGCGATAAGACGGAACGATAGCTGTATATGGATCTACCACATTACTTTAGTAAGCCGCTCAGTACCCCAAATTCTACTTAATAAATTCCAATTGGTTTGTGAAATACTAGCAATTTTCTTGTATTAGCCATATACTTCTTTTAAAGTAGTTTATTACTATTAAACATCTATTTTTACCATATTACTCAGATTTTTACGAGAAAGCGCAATTTTCTTAAGGTTCCATTCTGCGAAGAGTCTCTATAAAGTGTGATAATTCCACCCTTATTCTATTTAATTTTATTTTATTTTATAATATTTAACATTATAATATTTCACTTTAGATGATAAGTGTTGTGTAACAATGAGTTACGATATCTTAGGTATAGATTTGGAAGATAGAGTCTCCCTTAAAGTTAGAGATTTAACTGTCTCAGTTAAATCATCAACTAAAAAAGTTGATGTTGAAAATCCGAGTTCAGTTAATAATATCTTACAAGATATTTCATTTGATTTAAATAGTGGTGAAATGTTAGCTATTATGGGTGGTTCAGGTAGTGGTAAAACCACTTTACTTAATACATTATCTCAAAGATTGACTGTTAAGAATAAAAATTTGAAATTTGATGGTTCAATTAATTTCTATATGAATAATGAACCTGTAGGTAAAAGTCATATTAAAAATTCTTATATGTTACAAACCGATTTTTTCACTCCAGGTTTAACGACTGTTGAATATTTAAAGTACCAAGCAGATTTGAGATTACCTTCCCTGGTAACTGCTGAACAAAAAACTGAATTAATTGATTCATTGTTAAGCATTTTAGAAATTGATCATTTAGCAATCAAAGTTATTCTGAATTTTAGTGGTAAAAGTAATTTTTCAGGTGGTGAAAGAAGAAGAGTCTCATTGGCCGTTCAATTGTTAAATAAACCTTCATTATTATTCCTTGATGAACCAACTACTGGATTAGATACTTCTTCCTCATTTAAATTAATTCAAGTTTTAAGAAAATTAGCTTCATCTAATTTAGGAGTTACCATCATCTTATCTATTCATCAACCAAGATCAGAAATTTCTGTTATATTTGATAAAATTTGTTTATTAACTAGAGGTGGTAGATTAGTTTATTATGGAAATTTAGTTAATTCATTTAATTATTTTACTAAATTAAATTTATTACCATCAAATATTCAAACAAATAAAATTGTTGATTTTATTATGGATTTATCAGTTAAAGATACTTCTTCAAGAGCTAAAGAAGAATTAACAATTTTGAAAATTAATAAGTTGGTTGATAATTGGAAACTTCAACAAAAAGAAATTGAACCAATTGAAAAAATTTCATTTGAAACAAATTTAAAATTATTCCAAACTCCAAGACATTTAAAAATTTCATTATTCAAGGAAGTTTGTATTTTAACTAAAAGAACTTTTGTTTTAAGTTATAAGGATACCTTTTCATTTGTTACTTTAATTGGATTATCAGTTTTATTGGCTGTTATTAATGGATGGCTTTTCTATAAACCTCCAGCTGATTTAGCAGGTATTAGATCATACACTTCAAGTTTATATGTTATGATGGAAGTTATTGGTTTTATGCCACTTTTTATTGAAATTGAAAGATTGTGGCAGTTGGATGGTGTATTATTTTTTAGAGAATATACTGAAAATTATGTTAGTATTCCAGGATTTATAATTTCAAGAAAATTAGGTAAAATTATAGTGGAAGATATTCCAATTAGTTTTTCATTTGCATTTATTTCATATTTCATGTTTGGATTAAGAATTTCTGATGAATTGGGAGGTGATTTTAATATTCATTATTTCTTAATTTATTGGGCAGTCACTGTTTTAATTTATTTAATTGGTATTGCAGCAGCATTAACTTGTTTTGCTCTTTGTTCTGATTTTGCAGCAACTGCAATGCTTCAAAATGTTTTTTATCAATTACAAAATAGTGCATGTGGTTATTTTGTAAATGCTGCCACTATGCCAGTTTATGTTAGATGGATTAAATATATTTGTTATTTCTGGTACGGATTTGGTGCTTTAGCAGCTAATCAGTATACAAATTGGCAAGGTAATTGTCCATACGATGATGCTGAAAGATGTATTGAATATAGTGGAGATTATCAGTTAAAAGTATTAGGATTCCCACAAAATTGGGTCGCTGAACCAATTGGAATTTTAGTTGCTTGGTTTTTTGGATTTTATTTACTTGCTGCCATTGGATTAAAATATAGAAGTTACGATATTACAATGGCTAAAAGAGTTCAAAATAGAATTGGTGAAGAAGAAGATGAGGAAGATGAAGATGGAGAAGAAGCAAAGGAGAATGATGAAGGTAAGGAAGTTCAATTAATGAAAAATCAAACACTGGAAATTGGGGAAGTTGGCCATGAATTTGATAACGAACTACATAATGATGTTAGTATTCAATTAAATGATATTAGTCTTAAAGTTTTATCATCTAAAGTATCATTTAAATCATCAGAGTTCCAAATTTTACACTCTACGACTGCTAATTTTGAGGCTAATAAAGTTAATGTTATTATGGGACCATCTGGCAGTGGTAAAACAACATTATTAAATTTAATTTCTAACAGATTACCAAAATCTTCAAGGTTCGAATTAACTGGTCGTATTAGACTTAATGATATTCAAGAAATTAAAATTGAACAATTAAAGAAAATTTCTGGTTATGTTACACAATTTGATAATTCATTAATCCCACATTTAACTGTCCGTGAAACTTTTTATTATCAAGCCAAATTGAGATTAGCTGCAGATCAACATCCAAGAATTCCTAGTATTATAAATACATTAATTAGACAAATGGGATTAATTGATTGTGCTGATACAGTTGTTGGTAATGAAATTATGAAAGGTATTTCTGGTGGTGAACGTAGAAGAGTCTCAATTGGTATTCAATTATTAAGTAAACCTAAAATTTTATTTTTAGATGAACCAACTTCAGGACTTGATTCGACTACTTCTCAATCAATTATTAATTTATTAGATAAACTAACTAAAGATAATGGTACAACCATAATTACAACAATTCATCAACCAAGTGAGGCTATGTTTAATCAATTTGGTTCAATGTTGTTACTTGCTAGGGGAGGCCATACAATTTATAATGGTGCTAGTGAATTAATTGAAAGATATTTAAAGAGTATTAATTTTAACAAACCAGATAATATTAATATAGCTGATTATATATTAGATATCATAAGTCAAGGACTTGATGAATCAAAGGAACAAGTACAAGAAAGAGTTGAATTACTAATTAATAAATGGAACGAGGATGGGGATGAAAAAATTGATTTTACAAAAGGTAAAGAAGTCAATATTAAAGATTTTAAATTAAAGAAATTACCATTTGGTATAAGATTTAAAACCATATTTGAAAGACAATTGTTAAGTTCATTTAGATCAAGAGATGCATTTATAACTAGAGCAACTCAAGTTATAGCATTAGCAGTAATTCATACATTATTTTTTGCACCATTGAGAAATAGTAAAGAAGGTATTGATAATAGATTAGGTTTAATTCAAGAAGTTTTGAATTTTTATTTCATTGGTTTAATTAATAATTTTGCTATATTCCCTGTTGAAAGAGATTTATTTTATCAAGAATTTACTGATGGGTTATATAATAATTTAGAATTTCAAACAGTATATTTTATAATTGAAAGTGTTATTGAATTATTATCATGTTTAATATTTTCAGTATTAATTGTTTTTGCGGTTGGTTTACCAAGAACTGCTGAAATGTATTTTACAATGGTATTAAGTTGTTTTATTGCAATTAATGCTGGTGAAAGTTTAGGTATTATGGTTAATTGTATTTTTAATCATTTAGGTGTTGCTATAAATGTGTTATCTAATTTAATTATTTTAGCTGTTTTCATGGGTGGTACAATGTCCTTACACATGCCAGAATTTTTCCAAGCATGGAATTACTTAAATCCATTAAAATATGCCGTTGGAGTTTGTGCAAAATTAAGTTTTAGAAATCAAATTTTTGATTGTGATGGAATTGGTTGTAGTTTAGATTCAGGAAATAAAGTTTTAGAATATTACAAATTAGATGTTCATTTACCTGGTTATTTTGGAGGACTTGTTGCTTGTTTCATAATATATAGGCTTTTAGCTAGTCTTGTATGTGAAGTGAGAATTAGATATTTCTTATAACACGTACAAGCTATCGGGTCTTTTTTCTTATATATTTTATATATATATATATATATACATATTTATTTATTTTTACTTATATGTGCACTTATGTATTTTTTCATGTAGTTAATAGTAAGTTTAATAGTAAGTTTAATAATAAGTTTAATAATAAGTTTAATAATAAGTTTAATAATTAGTTTAATAATAAGATTTTGAGATTTGAGAGGTGGTTGCAAAAAAAAAAGAAACCAAGATAAAAATCAAATCTGTGCTGCAAAATCCGATTACCCAACTTTCTCACTGAAAACAAAGTTACCGAGGAATAAAAATTAAATATATAAGAAAAGTAAAATATCACATATCCTTAAAAGTTTTTCAAATTTATCAACACATAAGATAAATCAAACCCCAAATCCAACTATAATTTTTTCATAAATCTAATATAAGTATAAGATGTCAGTTGAAATGAATACAATTTCAGATTTTGAAAAAAGATTAGAAATTAAAAAGATTGGTGATCATGAATTTGAAGGTATAAATCCTTTATCTAAACCAGCACCACAATCAAGAGGTGTTTATGGTGGTGATTTATGTGCTCAAAGTATAGTTGTTGCTATGGAAACTGTTCCAAAAGGTTTTGTTCCCCATTCATTACATTCATATTTTGTTGCTGCTGGTGATGATACATTAACTTGTACATATACAGTTGAAGAATTAAGTAATGGTAAAAATTTTGCAAATAGATTAGTTAAATTATTTCAACAGGGTAAATTAAGATATATCATTATGATATCGTTAACTAAAAGAAATAGTATAAATAAAATGAAAGATGATTTTGAGAATAATAAAGGTAAAATAAGACCATTTGAATTTCAATTACCACCAGGTCATCAATTTAAGCCAGAAAATATTTCTGAATTACCTGGATTTAAATCACCTTCATCTAATTTAAATCAACTTTTAAGTTATAGATTAACTCCTGATTTTATTAATAAAAATGAAGATGAATTATTAAAAACTCCAAGTGAAAGAAAATTATCATTTTACGTTAAACTTAATCAACATGGTAAATTGCCAGATAATTTTAGATATGGTTCAATGGGTTGTATAACTGATGCCCTTTATTTATCATCAATTGCTCGTATATTACATTTACCAAATCCAAAAAACTCAGGTGGTGGTGGTGCAAATAATAGTACATTTTTTTCACTTTCTTTAGATCATTCAGTTTATTTTCATGATGATGACTTTGATCCTACAACTTGGTTATATTTTGTTTATAATGCACCTAGATTTTCAAATAATAGAGCTTTATTTCAAGGTGGTTATTATAATGATAAAGGTAAATTAATTGCATCGATAGTTCAAGAAGGTTTAGTTTTCTTTAATAATGATTCAGAATTAAAAGCTAAATTATAGTTTTAGATTACAAGTATTTATTAATATTATTTATTTAGGAATAGAGGGGTTTTATTATAATTTTGCAGCCAAATATATATGCATATCTGAACGAACTAACTTTTTTTACCTCTTTTTGAAGATGAAAATATAACATTCTTAAAACGTTCATTGGGTTAAACGGTTGTAAAACGGAGGGGGCTGCTTGTGAGTTATTGTAGTAATTGTGGGTGTCATGTTGAATAGTTGTTTTTGTTTTTCGTAGCAGCTGTCGGTTACCATATTTTGATAATTCTTCTCTTTATCCCCTCTACTTGTGACATATGGACCTTTTCGTTTTATAGTAATAGATGTATATAATGTAAGCTGTTACACAACATTAATGCTTATACATATATATATTTTAATCATTTATTCTACCAATTAAATTATTTAATATTAACACAATTAATTAAAATTTGAAATCATAAATTGGGATCTTTAAAATCATTCCTGTTTATCTTTATTAATATTTTTACCAACTTTTTTTTTTGGTGTTTTAGAAGATTCAATTCCCTCCTTTGATTTACCAGCTTCAGTAGTAGCAAGTAATGCTCTTCTGATGTATTGGGAGTCTAAATTAACGATTTCTCCTTTAGCAACTTTACTGGTATTATTGTTAGTGTGTCCAATTTTACTTTTACCTTTACCTTTACCTTTACTTTTACTTTTAATGACTTTATCACCTGTAACATTGGCACTTTTACCAGCATCTATTTTTGCTTTACCAGAATGGGCCTTAGCAATTTTACCTTTCAGTTTACTATTGTACATATTAGCATTTGAACCTGAATTTTCAACAGTAGTTTTTTTGGACATTTTGTTATTGCTATTCCTAGTTCTATTCCTATTATTACTATTATTATTATTACTACCATTATTAAAATTAATTATGTGGTAGTTATTCACAAATACGATATCTTTTTTTTTCGCAGCCAGTAGCTCACTTAAAACATTCTTTAATTCAAGAATGATCATAATTAATTTTTTTTTACTTAATTCATTTAATTCTTTTTCATTTACCTTCATCGAAGATTAGTTTTAATGGTGTTATTTGAAGAAATTTTATTAAATTCTAATTTAAATGAATACATTATTAAAGAAATATCTTATTTGAAAGTTTTATGTAATGATTTCTATGTTTAATTAAGCATTATAATATTCTAAATTGATTTAGATGATGAACATACTGTTAAATGAACTTTCTTTATAAATAGTTCTGTAACAGGATTTATTTAATCATTCATGGGAATATTATAACATATTATAACATATTATAACATATTATAATAGGTTTATTTTTTCTCTTTGGCCCTTTTTTTCTGCTCTTGATAATGGCAGGGGAAAGTCTCGTTATCTCTTAAGCTTTCCCACCTTTTCTGATACATTATCATTGGAATTACCTTAACTTTTTCTCCTCCAGTTTGTTCATTACTTTGTTCTTTGTCTGTTCCTAATTCTGAATCCACTCTTTCTGGTTCTCTTTTCAATTTCATCATCATTAGATTTGTTCTCGGACCTCGTAACTTTCCTCATTATCTCTCTCGTTATCTAGCAAATCCATCGCAATAATTATCAAATTATTCTCATTAATCTACAATATCTTTAAGCTACTAATTTATACCGTCATTGTAACATCTAATTCATATCTTAGATTCTATTTACCTTTAGTTTTTTTTTTTTTTTCGCTTAAGTAATTTAGTCTTTTGTTTCAATAAAGTCCGACGTCTTCATTTTTTACCCTGTTCTTGCATATGCGAGAGAAACCTAAAAAAAACTCGCAGCTTGTGAATTTTCGGTTAAAAAAAAATCAGTGATAACTACTACACCCACGGCAGTTGAATTAAAACAGTGGGTGACACAGAATTAACATAAATATAAAAAGCTGAAAACCCCTTAATTTTACAAAAATTAAAAAGAAAAAACATATTTACGACAGAAATATTATAATTATCGTTTAAAAATGGAAGCTATTTATAAAGATAGGGAACTGGTTCAATGTATAATGGAAGAAAAATTCCTGTTAATTAAAGTATCAGATAATATTTTCAAAGGTAAACATCCATTAGAACCATTTGAAGTTGGTGGTAGAGGTTCATATGGTGGAGATTTTGTAACACAATCAGTTTTAGCTATATGGGAAACCGTTTCATCCGATTTTGATTTACATTCATTACATTCATATTTTTTAAAAGCTGGTACACTTGAAAGTGTAATGAGATATGAAATTGAAACAAATTCTGAAGGTAAAAGTTATATTAATAAATCAGTTAAAGTTTATCAAGATCATAATAATGTATTGGCATTTATTTTAACTTGTTCATTTACTAAAAATAATAATAATTATAATAGAAAATTAGCATTTTCAAAAGGTGAAACAAAAAGAATACCATTTGAATTTCAAAAAAAACCAAATTGGATTTTAAATAAATTTAAAAAAAATGTTATTGAAGAAGATGGAATTTTACCATTCACTCATACTAATGAAATGATTACTCATGCATTACCAATGCTTTATGTTAAATTTGATAAAAATCAATATAAAGATATTCAAATAGGTGATAGACAACTTGGATTTTTTGTTAAAATTAATGATAATTTACCAAAAGATCCAATTAAAAATAAAAAATTTAGAATGGCTGATTTACTTTTCCTTTCTGATAGTTTTTATTTAGGTATTATGGCTAGAAATTTAGGTATACCATTAGCTGCTGAATATACTCAATTTTTTAGAGTTTCTTTAGATCATGCAGTTTATATTCATGATAATGATTTTGATCCAAGTAATTGGTTGTTTTTAGAGTACCAATTTTCAAGAATGGGTAATGATCGTGTATTAAGTATTGCAACATTTTACGATTTAAATGGTAAGTCAATAGCGTCAGTAAATCAAGAAGCATTAGTTAATTTCCCTGAATCTTTTGTTAAAGGTTCTATAGGTGGAAATTATAGACTTTAAAACTAATGACTATTTTTTAGAAGTAATAATGATAGTAGTATATATAAACTCTAATTAGATAATTAATGGATGATAATTTTTACGTTTATTTTTTTTTTTATATATATCTTTTCAACTTTTCCACTTTTAATTATTCTCCCTGTTTTAATTTTTATTTTTATTTTTCTTTTTTTTTGCAGCCATTTCTAATCTCTGTTTTATCTAAAAGTTGCAAAAAACAGTATGGAGAGGAGAGATGCGATAGAGGGAAGTGTGAATTTGTTGGTGCGGTTGTAAAAATTGTGTGGAGTAAAAATTCACATGAGATAAACTGAAATATAAGATCTAAAACAACTGCTGAAACTGGCGAATTCTTTTATTAATTACAACTAAGATAGTAATCAATATGTTGGGATCAATAATAAAATCAGGGTTAAATGAAATAATAAGTAATGTAGATGAGAAATTTTGTCCTCATTCAGTTCATTCAGTATTCAATAATCCTACAACAAAATCACAAAATTGGACTATTGAAGAAATAAGTAATGGTAATACTTTTATTAATAGAGCTGCAACTGGGACCACTAATAATATACAATGTATGATTAATTGTTCATTAACAACTAAGAATTCATTCAATAAACTGATGGCTAGATATGAAGATTATCAAAATTTAATTAAAAAACGTAGAAGTGAGGGTAAGACTGAAGACGATGACGATGATGAAGAAATTAAAAAAGTTGAAGTACCATTTAAATTTCAAGTTCCATTCCCAAATATTGATAAATTACCTAAATATGAACTGATTATTGAAAATGGTATTGAATTTAAAGGTCCTAAAGAAATTAATATAAATAATAATAATTATACAACTCCATTAATATTCGCATCAAAATTAATACAATCTGAAAAGAATAAATTTTTAGGTATATGTAGATTAACTGATTCCATTGATTTTTTAAAATTTAATATTAAGAATGAATTAAAAGTTCAAGAAAGAATTATTTATTTCCATGATGATGATTTTAATCCTAATGAATTTGTTACTTTCCAAGTTAAATTACTTTCAATCGCATATGGTAAATTATTATTGGAATTAGAGTTATTTAATGTTAATGGTGTCCAATTTGCAACAATTTATCAAGAAATATTTATTGTTCCTAACGCTAAGTTATAAACAAGGCCTAATCCCACTCCATTTCTGCATATTTTCTAATAAAATAAAATTAAATAAAATTCAATAATAATTTCCAATGTCTATATATTCATATTTCTCTAAAACGCTTTCTAAACTTTAACATTAAGCCTGGTACCAACAATAACAAACCTAGCAGTATAAAATAATAATGTTCCAGTAACTGCTAAACAACCAACTAATACAACAAACATATTATAATTTTTTACACTACCATCACTAATTACAGCCGCACCAATTGGAACTCCAACTAAATTACCAATACTAATTATAAAATTAAGAATTCCATAACGTTCACCAAATTCTGATACTTTAGTAATTTGAGCTAAACAAGCAGGGATCAGGCCCAAAATCAGACCTGAAAAAAATCCACCAATTCCAGCAAATGCGTAAAGTGCTGATAATTTTGAACCAAAAGCTAACCAAATAACTAAAACACAAAAATTATAACCAATCATCATTAATATGTTAACGTTGAATTTACCAATAAAATCAGATCCTAAACCAGGTAACCAACGTCCTAATATACTGGTAGCATTCCAAATTGTAAGAATTAATAAACCAGTTGATTCACTATAACCTTGAGCAACAACATAAGTAACAAAATATGTAAGAAGTAAAATAAGACTTAATTCAGTACAGAATGATCCGGCAGCAGTTAAAATGAATTTTTTATCTGCATGTTTTTTAATGACTTTACCAATTTTTTTAAAACTATCAATTAAATCAATCTGTCTTTTATTATTATTACTTTCATTTGAATTTGAATTTTTTTGTCTATAAATTCTAGATTTAACAAAATATAAAGCAATTAAATCCAATCCTAAACACATAAAGGCTAAAATTCTTAAAGCCCATTTATAACCATATTTATCAAAAGTTGATCTTAAAAGTAATGGAATTGCTAACCCACCAACTGATCCACCAGATGAAACAATACCTGTCATAAGACCACGCTTACGTAAAAACCAATGATTAATACTACCAATGAATGGTGTGAGAGCAATACCATTACCAATACCTAAACAAGTAAAACTAAGAATAAATTGATAAATTACTTTACTACTTGCTGCCCCCATTAATCCAGTAAAAGTTAGTAATGTACCAACAACTATTAAGATCTTACTACCTTTACGATCAAATATAGGACCAGCAATTAATCCAATTGAATAGAAAATACATAAGTAAACTGAAAAAATCCATGAAATTGTAGATGCTTGAAGGTGAGCTAATTGATGTATTGATACATAAGCTTGAATGGCACCAATTGAATTGACCATTCCCATACAAGTAATTGCACCACAGAATGCACCAAACATAACTAAATTAGCTTCCAAACCACCATCAGGATAAGATTCATCATCTTTATCAATTAAATCTTGTTGAGAAGGTTGAGATTGGATTGACTCATCAACAGTTTCAACTCTTAATTGCTCTTCAATGACACTAATATCACTTGAATCATTAGACCTTGGACTTGGACCAGTAGTATCTCTAGTAGATTCTAAAACAATATCATTAAGTTCAATTTCTTTATTCATTACCACACTTTTATAATTATGAGTAATTGATGTAATTAATGTAAGATGTGATTTTTTTTCGCAACTTTGGCGATCTGTTGATTCTGATAAAGAACTGTTTGAAACCTAGACACTCAAAAAATTATAGAGAAAATTGATCCGATTAATTGCTAATGGTAGACTTCGACTTCAATTCAGTTAATGAGTCAACTATAAATGAATTGCTTGACATATTCGATAAAATATATACCCATGATCATTTACTAATACTTGATAAGAAATTATCACCACTAATTAATTATTTAGTTCCATTTAAAATATTTAAACAACGAGGTAAATTTGATAAGATTGTATGGATTGGAGAAGAACTTGAAAGTTCAGCTCATCAAAATTTAGTTATATTGGCAGATAATGATACAGAGATTAAAATACCAGATCATTCAAGAGTTACATTAATTATTAAAAATTTAACTAAAAGTAAATTATATGAAATTAATAAACAACATCAACATTCACAAATTGATTTAAGTTTTGATGATATTATAAATAATAGATTAAATCAAATTAGAGGTAGAAATTTAAAAATTTTTAATTGGAAAGTTAATGGTATAATAATTGATAATATTTTAACATTACAAGATAATGAAAATTGTTTAAATAGATATTTTAATGAACCAATTTATCAAATAAATGAAATAAATAAATGTTTAATTAATTTAATTGATAAATTTGGGATTAAATTTAATAATTTTTATTCAATTGGAATTAATAGTAATTTGTTATTAAAAATTTTTGAAACCAAAAAAAATGAATATCTTAATGATCATATGAATAATTTACAACAAGAATTTTATTTAGGTAATTTAAAACCAACTCATAATTTAATAATTTTGGAAAGAAATTTAGATTATATACCAATTGTTATGAATCAATTAAGTTATATTGGACTTATTGATGATTTAATTGATATTAAAATAAATATTATAAAAATTCATGAAGAACAATATAAAATTGATGATGAATTATTTAATAATTTAAAATTTTTTAATTTTTCATTAATTGGATTAAAATTGAATAAATTAGCTAAATTTATTAAAAATCAATATAATTCAAATTCAAATGATTTAAATTTAATTGAAATTAAAAAATTAATTGAAAATTTATCAGATTTAAATAAACAACAAGATTTAATTAAAAAGCATACAAATATTTCAGAATTTTTATTAAATACTATAAAATTTGAAGGTAATAATAAATTTAATGAATATGAAATATTCTTGAATTTTGAAAATGATGTTTTTGGAATGAATTATAAAACTCAAATAATTAAAATTAATGAATTTTTAATGATGAATTTAAATGAAAAAATCATAATAAATTCTTTAATTATAATATCAATGATAAATGGAGGTATTAAATTAAAAGATATTGAAAATTTTAAAAATGTAATGATTCAAAATTATGGTATTGAAAGTATTTTAAAAGTTGATAAACTTTTAAAATATAAATTAGTGAAAATATCTGATGATATAAATAATAGTAGTAGTAATAATAATAATATTCTACTGATTGATCAAAGAGATAATGAAGATGAAGGTAAAACTGGTTGTATTGATGCTTATTATAGTACTTATACATTATTAAATAAATTTTGGAGTCTTCATCCAGAAGAATTAGTAATGGAAGAAGAAACCGAAAAGGAAATTACAAGTATTGAAGATTATAATTCACCATCATTTACATTACCATCAAATACCGTACCATTAATGATTAGAATAATTGAATCATTATTTCTGAGAGAATTTTTAACTTATAAACCAATAAATAAGATAACAAATCAACCAAGTTGGGAAAATTTATCACTTAATAAAATGTTTAAGAATGTTTCAGAGATAAAAAATAGTTCAAACGGATTAGTAGATAAATCAATTATAGTATTTTTAGGAGGTATAACATATAGTGAAATTTCATGTATTAAATATTTGAATGAAAAATTAAAGTCCAAAAATCATGAACTTTTCATAATCTCCAATGGCATTATTAAAAATTCCAATTTACATAGCACTTTAAATGAATAAGTCATCACTTGATTTTATTATCTTTTTATTATTTTATGTTCCTTTAATTTCTTTCTTTCATTTCATTTCTTTCTTCTCTCTTCTTTCTTCTTCCTTCTTTCTTCTCTCTCCTTTTTTTTTATTCTTTTTTATTGTTAATTTTCTATCATTTGAATGTTAAAAAACTGATTCAATTCAATTGAAATCAATCAATGCATATCTACTTGGAATCACCAACTTATAATGATTCTTCAGCTTCCTTTTGAGCTTTTAATTTAGCATAATAAGCATCTCTTTTTTCAACCATTGGTTTATGTTCAAATTGCCAATAACCAAAAGCGAAAATGAAACCTAAACCGAAACCAGTTCCAATATCAACAATGATTTTTCTTCTTAAAGTTCCTGTGATTGGTGCAATAGCCATTGTAATGTAAATCTATGTAATTTATAACTTCTTTATCTAGATTGAAATATCAATACTAAAACCACTTAAAGGTGTATAAATCTGATGTTTTTCTCACTTTTTCTCACATTATTTTTCATTGGACTAGAACGCTGGGGAGTGCGCGTACCGAGACAAATTATGATCAGATTTTTTGGGTGCGAGAAACTCCAATGAGAAAGGTTTAAAATCTCATCAACAGTTTTTTCCCAATTGCAAACAGTTATACAACTATGAGTTTATTAAGATCATCAAGAATTTTAGGTATTACCAAAAGAAACTTCCAAACCTCCAGTAGAATGATGAGTGGATTCCATCCAGAAGAAGGTGTTTATTCCAATATTCCTTTTAAAGTTCACAGAAAATTTATCCCATTTAAATTTTATTATTGGGGTGTTTTAGGTTTCTTCTTTGCTTTCCCATTTATTAATGTTTATTACCATTTAAGAAAAGCTGGTTCATTCAATATGTAAATCAAGTAACATTGAATTTATTTAATTCCAATTGTTGCAATGAAAGGTACAAATGAAGGGTACATGCTTATGAAATAGAAATTTTTAAAAACAAAATATTTTTTAAAAAAAAAACAAAAACAAAAACAAAAACAGGAATAACATATATATAGGGATCCCCATTGAAATTATCTAATTGAAGAATTGTTAGAATTAATCGAGAGAAGGATTATATTAAATGCATTATTAATTAACTCCAAAATCAAATCTTACTCTTTTTTTAGGTTTAAATTTTTGGTCTAATTTACGTTTTATTGAATTTTCATCCTCTTTAAAACTCTTTCCTGATGGATCAAGTGTTAAATTATAATTAGTATTTTCAATTGTTTCATCATCAAATTCAATATCAGATAATTGATTCTTATTTTTCATGTTACTATATACATTTTCATTTGTTGATGTACTAGGGAATAACAGTGATTCTGAAATTGGTATCACTGAAAGTTTTGGTGTACCAAATGGGGTTGGTAAGGGAGGAGAACTATTTGTAGTGGAAGAATTTGAACTTAAAATTGAATTAGTAAATTCAAATTCATCTTCATCGTCAATATAACTTCTCTTTCTAGAAGTTGTAGTAGTACTATTATTATTACTATTATTATCATTAGTTATAATTGGATTAAGAATTCCAGTAATTTCTTGAATTCTTTTCCAACCATCATCACTAACATCTTTCTTTGGTTCTTCAAGATTTGGTGAAGTTCCCTTCATAAATAATTTTTCATTCTTTAATGGTAAACCAAAATTACGTAAATATAAAATTAATTCTTCATTATCAATAATTTTTTCAAAAGGATTTTGTAAAATAGAAACCAAATTTGAATCAGGTTTTAATTTTGGTCTATGTTTCCTTTGAATATATAAATTTTGTTGAAAATTTTGTTTATCTAATGCACTCCTAATTCTAACTAAATTCTTATGATAATTTTGAATTTTAAATTTAAAATTAAATTTATTATCTTTATCTCTAACTAAAGAATCATCAATTTCATTAATTTTGAAAACTAATTCATTCCTAATTTTAATATTTTTCTTATAAAATTTTGTATTTTGATAAGTTTCTAATTGATTATTTAAAGTTATAACATATTGTAATAATAAATTACATTCTCTATGAAATTGATCAGGGGTAATATTTGTAGGTAATTTAAATTTTGCTTCTTCTTCAATTTCTTCCATACTTGAGTTATTGTTACCATTATTATTACCATTACCATTATTAATATTACCATTATTACCATTAATACCATTATTACCATTATTACCATTGATACCGTTACCATTAATACCATTACCATTTACTTTTGCGCTACCAATATTATTATCATTATTTCTATCATTACCATTATAATCATTATTCATTAAATTTTTATTACCAACTCTTGGAGAATTTGATTTTGTTGCCTTTATTATAAATTCTTCAATCCTTTTCAATAAATCTTTTGAAAAAATTTGAATATCGTTAAAAGCCATCCAAGTTTTAAATAAATCTATTAAATCTTGTCTAATTTCTGGAGCTAATGAATAACTATCCTTAAATAGTTTAAGTAAATTAGGTTCAAATAATAGATTATAAGGATTACCAATTGTTTTAACAATTGAATCCAATAAAAAAAATGCATATAATTTATGTTTTGCTAACCCTCTAGTAATTCTAATTTCAATTAATTTAACTAATTCATCACTTTTATCAATATTATTTTTACATATTTTTGTTAACTCATTAATTAATGAATTTTTAGGAGAGGTTAAATTATCAAGCTTTCTCTTGAATTCTTCTTCAACGGTCATGATTTTTTGATGGTGGTATTTCAAAAAAATCTATTTTTTTTTTCTTCTGCTAGCCACAATCGCATTTTTATTTTGATTAGAAATGGGTAAGTGCACATCTTTTCATCGTTTTATAATTACAAGATAGCACTCCACCATTTCTAAGGTATTTTTTTTCATTAATTAGACAATTGGACTTTGATTGGCTCTACAACTAATATTAATTGTATTTATAATCATTTTAGATAATTTTTACCAGTTTTTTTTGGAAAACAATTAAACCACTGGCTGATTATTTATAATTTATATTAATTTCATGCTTTGGTACCAACTTGGTACCACCCATGGTTCTAACAGCCCCACCAGATTTACTACCAGCGGTACTAAGTCAATTGTCTTAATTTTTGTCTTTCCCTGTATAACAACGCGTGTTAAACAGTGTAACCGATAAAAGGAAGAAATGAAAAGGACATAAAAAGAAAATCTAGGCGGATACTAACGGGTAGTAACTGGTACCAGCGGTAGCACCTTTCTCACTAAATTCCCCCCTAATTCTCACTAAATCCTTCCACGCGCCTACCACTACGGCACTATGGCAACAAAATAAATGCGAAAAATCGGTTCATCCACATTATCAGTTAGTTTCTAATCTGTATTTATGACTCAACTCTCGCATCATCAAAAGTTTTTAGATCAAATATATCCCAATAAAAAGAATATATTAAAAGAGACAAATACTATTCAACTGGTAAATTCTTTTGCAATTAAAGCTTTCTTAACATTGTTTATTTAATTTTATTTTTTACTATTTTTTTTTTTGAGTTCATTTATATATATAATATCTTTTAATTATTCAAAGATGATTTCAAATTAGGAATTAGAATTCTTTGAATTTAGTATTATATTTGGTGTTTTAAGTTGGAAAATTGGAAATTGAAATTCTATTCAACAAACACTGTCTTCCTTTCAAGGAGTTTTTTTTTTTTTTTGAATATTATTTGTTTTAATAGGGATTGATCGTTAGAGATTAGAAAAGAAAACTTTTGTATATTTTGTATATTAAGAAAATAATATAGTTAATTTTTAAAATTTTGTGTTTGTGTGTGCTTATAGATAGTTAAAATGGTTGTAGGGAAAGAAATGACAATGGTTAAAACTATTAGACTTGAAAATTTTGATAAAAATTTTGATAAAGAATTTAATATTAATGATTATATTAATGATTTACCACCAGCTAATGAAATTAGTGATGAAGAAGAATCAATGCAATCAATAAAAAATGAATTTTTTAAAAATTTAGATGATTTTAATGGAATTTTCACTGATGGGTTAACTGATGGTTTAACAGAAAGTGAATTTACTGAAGCATTAACTGAAAATCTTGAATTTGGACCCGATCCTCAAACAATTGATGGGGTTGAATTTGAAAATGAAAATAATGGTAATAGTAATGTTGGTGGTTCAATACAACCAAATTCAATTGAAGGACAACAATCTGGAGTTAATAATTCTTCAATTGAATCAAAAACTAAATCTAGTAAAATTAAAAAACCTAAAAAGAGAAAGAAAAGATCAAGATTATCAAAAGTTACAACATTATCACCATCAGTATTTAAAAAGGAAAGGAATAAATTAATGATGATTATAATTAAATATATTTCAATTAAAATTACAAATTTATTCCCTCCAACATCCAAGGAAAGTAAAATTTCTTTAGAAAAATTTTTAATTATAATGATTAATAGATTAAAATTATCATTAAATAGTTTTTTAAAATCAATTATTTATCTTATTAGATATATGGATATAATTTATTTATTAAGATATTTAAATCAATCAAATAATTTTGCAAATTTTAATGAAATGGATTTTTCATTAAAAAAATTAATTATTGGTTGTATTAAATTAACTTTAATGCAAGAAAAAATTTATAAAAATTGGTCAAATTTAGTTGGTTTATCAAATAATGATATAAATTTAATTATTAAAAAAATTTTAACAAGATTAAATAATAAATTAATCATCAAAGATGATGAATTTGAAAAATTTAAATTAGAAATTTTTAGATATGTTAAAATGATTTCTAGTGAATATTGAAAGGGATAAAAATTTTAAAATAATAATAATACCTTTTTAAAGTTTTAAAATTGTTATTCTTTTGTGCGATTAGTGTATAGTAATATGAGTTCTTTTGGTTAATATCTGTATAGTTATTGCTCTTATTATCCCCCATAACCCTTTTTCCCACTGACTAACTTTACGGAGTTTTAGTGAGAGTTTTAGTGAGATTTTAAGTACTAGTGAGAATTGGTTGCAAAAAAAGGAGTAAGTGATGATAACAACTGATTAGTGATTTTCTCAGCCAATTCACCACTTCGACACTTCATAGTCACACAGTGTGAGCTGTTAATATTTTTAATAGTATAGTAACGTTACATAGTATAAATTTGTGAAATTATTTCCTTATAGTTATAAAATTAATGGCATAATTTAATTAATAGCATAATTTAATTAATTTAATAGGGTTTATTATGGGGTACCGCACTCTCCATCTCTCCCTGAGAAATTGAATTTTTAATGAGGGATCCATTGAGTCATTTCTGAAAGATTATCTCTCTTCTCCCATCTTTTATACAGGAACCTCATACAAAAATTTTTCAAAAGACAAAGTGAAAAATTAAATTTTTAATTGATTTAGTCATTATTAAAAAAAGTAACTATAAAATCATTTAATCCCCCCAAGAAAAGATTTTAAATTACTAAAATTCTATAATTGAATATTATATTTTATTATTTATCATTATTTATTAAAACAAAATGAGTGCTAATCCATACGGTCCAAATCCTTCAGATTACTTATCAAATGTTGCTAAATTTGAAATTATTGAAAGTACATTAAGAGAAGGTGAACAATTTGCTAATGCATTCTTTACAACTGAAAAAAAAATTGAAATTGCTAAAGCTTTAGATGATTTTGGTGTTGATTATATTGAATTAACTTCACCAGTTGCTTCAGAACAAAGTAGAAAAGATTGTGAAGCAATTTGTAAATTAGGTTTAAAAGCAAAAATTTTAACTCATATTAGATGTCATATGGATGATGCAAGAGTTGCAGTTGAAACTGGTGTTGATGGTGTTGATGTTGTTATTGGTACTTCACAATATTTAAGACAATATAGTCATGGTAAAGATATGAATTATATTGCTCAAAGTGCAATTGAAGTTATTGAATTTGTTAAATCAAAAGGTATTGAAATTAGATTTTCATCAGAAGATAGTTTTAGAAGTGATTTAGTTGATTTATTAAATATTTATAAAACTGTTGATAAAATTGGTGTTAATAGAGTTGGTATTGCTGATACTGTTGGTTGTGCAAATCCAAGACAAGTTTATGAATTAGTTAAAACTTTAAAATCAGTTGTTAGTTGTGATATTGAATGTCATTTCCATAATGATACTGGTTGTGCTATTTCAAATGCTTATACTGCTTTAGAAGGTGGTGCAAAATTAATTGATGTTTCAGTTTTAGGTATTGGTGAAAGAAATGGTATTACTCCATTAGGTGGTTTAATGGCAAGAATGATTACAGCTGATAGAGATTATGTTTTATCAAAATATAAATTACACAAATTAAGAGATTTAGAAAATTTAGTTGCTGATGCTGTTCAAGTTAATATTCCATTTAATAATCCAATTACAGGATTTTGTGCATTTACTCATAAAGCTGGTATTCATGCAAAAGCTATATTAGCAAATCCATCAACTTATGAAATTTTAAATCCATCAGATTTTGGTTTAACAAGATATATTCATTTTGCTAATAGATTAACTGGTTGGAATGCAATTAAATCAAGAGTTGAACAATTAAATTTACATTTAACTGATGATCAAGTTAAAGAAGTTACAAATAAAATTAAAATTTTAGGTGATGTAAGACAATTAAATATTGATGATGTTGATTCAATAATTAAAGATTTCCATTCCGATTTAACTGATGATGAACCAGCAAATAAAAAACAAAAAGTTGAAGAATCTTCATAAGTTTTATGAAAGAAACAAAACAAAAATAAAAGAAAAATAATAATAATAAAGGATGATGATATTTATTTCTCATAAAAAAGTACGTTGAATATATAAGTTGTAGACTTAAAATCTTACCTTTTACCCTTTATCCTACGCTATATCTTACAATCTATCTTACAATCTATCTTACACTAAAGTTTTCTGGAATTCCCATTGACCTTATAATATAAATACGAGGTTTCAGATTTTTTATTAATGTTTTTGTTCAATAAAGGTTCATTTTTGATCTGATTTAAAGTATCACTCACAAGCTTATACAATTCGATAATCTAACATCAAAGGTACCATTACTAATATACATACTATAGATACTACAAGGACATACTTACTAAGCAAATTAGTAAAATTAATAACTCTACGGATCAATGTATAACTTCTACGGATCAAAGCAAAACTTCCAGTATTCCTTATATGGTCGTGAATAATCGGTGGTTTCCAAAGTAGGTAATTTCCATGAGCGGCAGACTCAGGATTTAGACTCCGGATTTATTCCAGACAAAATGCACACACTATAAAAAAATGCATCTAACTTCTTGGCTTATGATTAGGTTATTTATCATTTCATATTAGTTAATATTTAAAGACATCAATTCTTCAATTCTTTTAGTCTTTATCTTATTTACTTGAGAAAAAAAAATGGTTAAAACTGTTTTAATTACTGGTGCAACTGGTTATGCTGGGATATATGCAATTGTTCAATTTATCAAAGATGGTTACAAGATTCACACTACCGTTAGAGATTTAAAATCAGTTGATGCAACAAAGGAAATCATTAAAGATACTGGTAAATTAACTGATGAACAAGTTAATGAAATTAAGTTTTTCCAAGCTGATTTAAGTGAATATGAAATTGGTTTTGATAAAGCAATTGAAAATTGTGATTCTGTTGTGCATATTGCTTATCCATTTATTAATGGTGTCCCATTAGAACAACTTTATAAACCTGGTGTTGATGGTTCAATGCATCTTTTAAAATTAAGTATTGAATGTCCAACTGTTAAACATTTTTGTTTCTGCTCAAGTGTCGTTACTGTTATGTTAAATCCAGATTTCCCAGAGGGTAAAGTTTTCACTGAAGATGATTATACTCCAATGGATTCCCCACTTGCTGATGGATATATGCAAAGTAAATGTATTGTTGAAAAAAAAATGTTTGATCTTATTAATAGTGATGAAAATTTAAAATCAAAATATCCAATTACTTTCAATGCTGCACTTCCATATGGTATTATGGGTCCAATCCCAAAAGGTCTTAGTAAATGGTCTGGATTACTTTTCATTTATAAATCATTAATTAGTAATGAAAATCCTTTAGCTTTTAATCTCCGTTATAATGTTACTGATGTTAGAGATTTAGCTAAATCTTTTGTTACATTAGTTGAAAATTCAAAAACTTATGGTGAAAGATTTATTATTGTAAATCCACATGAAGTTGGTACTCAAGAATTTGTTGATTGTCTGAAAAAAGTTTTACCTAAACAAATTGTTGATAATTATCCAACTGAATGGGTATCATTTGGTACACCAGGATTTGATATAAGTAGAAATATTAGTACTGAAAAGGCTGAGAAAACTTTTGACTATAAACCAATTCCTTACGATGTTACCTTAACTGATACTATTAAAGGAATTGCTGATTATCTTGAAATCAAAAATTAAGAGTGAAAATGGAAACCCCCAATTTTGGAGGTCTTAGTATCTTTACCTTCTTATCTTTTTGTGTGTAAGGATTATGAATATATAAAAATATGGTTTGAGTAAAAAAATCAATTTTGACTTAGAATTTCAAGAGTTTAATTTCCTTTCAACTAATATATCTAAACCATGAGTTTTATTATTAACAGTTGATACTCTACCTCTTAATACAACTGTAAGGACAAAAGATAGATAGTTAAAAAAAATTTTAATGATAGAGTTAACAAGTGACTGTCTTTAACTTTTAGTGTACGATGGGATAATTGTATATGGTGAGAAGGATCGCACGACTACTGTAAAAATTTTCAAAAAACCTCTAACACAATGTCATCAATGTACGTGAATAAATAACTAATTTCAATTAAAATTAATGATTTTTAATTAATAATTACTAACAAATTTAGCATCGAAAACAATTTAAACGATAATTTCAATCAAGCTGCAACATTAAATTCTAATTCCATTAATGAAGATTTATCAATTCCTTTAAATAAAGGTGGTAAAGTTTATAAATTGGGAGAAACATTTGATGTTTTCTACAAGAATAAAGAATTCATTCATTCATTAAAATTAAATAATCAAGAAGATTTTAAATATGAAAATCCAAGAGATATTTATCATTTTGATAGAGATCCAAATAGAATTTTATCTCAACCTAAAGAACTTAATATTGAAGAAGAATTAAATCAATCATCTCAACCAGTTCAGTCAGCTGATAATTCATTCTTGGATCACCAATCTGGTGTAGCATTGGATTTAAATCAACAATCACAATCACAGCCGCCATCTCAAATTCAAATTCCATCACAACCTCAACCTCATCATCAACAACAATCTCAACAACAATCTCAGCAACAATCTCAACAACAACCACTGTCAATTCAAACTGAAGAGATGTCAAAACCGATCCAATGGTATTATTTAGATTCTTTAAATAATGAACAAGGTCCATTTACTCCAGATCAAATGCAAAGTTGGTATAATGATGGATATTTAAATTTAGAATTAATGATTAAGTATCAAAATTCAAAGTATATGAAACTTAAAGAAATTTGTGAATTAACTAGTTTCCAAAAACCTTTCATGGGACCAATACCTGAATCTCAACCATCACAGATTTCAACTCCAACTACTCAAGTAGCTCCAGAATTAAATCAACTGCAAGCACAATCCCAATCTCAACCAACAACATTATCTAATCAAACTACTGGTACTGCAAGTGGAAGTGCAACTGGTGGGACTAATAATAATTTTAATTTACTTAATAATCCCTTAAATCAACAATATTATGATTATTATAATTATCAAAATTCCAATAATAATAATATTATTTCAAATCCAAATATTTCCAATACAAATATTTCCAACCCAACACTTTCACATTCAAATTCAAATTTAAATATGAATATGAATGGATTAAATATGGGCAATATGAATTCAATGAATATGAATAATATGGGAATTAATAATGGAATTAATAATATGGGAATGAATAGTATGGGGATTAATAATATGGGTATGAATATGAATATGAATATAAATAATTTATCAAATAATTTAAGTAATATGAATTTAAATTATTCAAATCCAAATATGATTAATCCGTTATCAAGAACTAATTCTGGTTGGGGAGTTGATTATTCACAATCTAACGGATTACAATCAAATAGTTTGCCATTAAATCAAATGAATTTAAATCAATCATTAAATAATATTGGTAATGGTATGAGTATTAACACTAATGTTGCAAACTCAAATGTTAATGCAGTTAATGGAATTTCAAGTAATGGATCAACAGGATCAAATGTTCAACCAATGTCATTATGGTCAACAACCCCAGTTTCAAATTCACCATTTATTACCAGTCAAACAATTCTGAATAACTCTGAACCAATAATGGATGAAAAAATTTTAGATTCAAGTCCTCTTGAAATTGATGGTGATAATTCAATTGTTCCTGTTGATGTTGAATTTAATGAAATTGAACAACCAAAAGTTATTAAACAATCTGAAGTTATTGAAATTGAACAACCTAAAGTCATCAAACAAGATACTATTGAACAACCTAAAGTCATTAAACCAGATACTATTGAACAACCAAAAGTTGTTAAATCAGAAATTACAGAGTCCAAACCAAAAGAAACTAAAAGGGAAACTAAAAAGGAAATTAAATTAGTCAGTGAAATTAAAGAAGAAAAAATCGAAGAAAAAGTAGATAATAAAGCACCATGGGCAAATTTAAATTCATCAAAACCTACACCAAAATTATCATTAAAAGATATTCAAAAAATTGAAAATGAAAAGTTCCAAAAACAAAAAAAATTAGAAAGTGAAATTCAAAAAGAGAATCAAATTAAATTAATTCAACAAGAACAAGAAAGAGAATTAAAGGAAGAAATTTTAAGAGAAGACAATTTAAAATCTTCATGGTCAACTACACCAATTTCAAAACCTGCTAAAACTTTAGCTGAAATTCAAGCTGAAGAATTAAAAGCAAGTGAATCATTAAAAAAATTAAATAAACAAAATAGTTTTAATCTTGCTTCAACATTATCACAATCATCAAATAACAGTATTAGTACTAGTAATAATAGTAATAATACTGATTCTTGGACAACTGTTATTAATCCAAATAAAAAACCACCAATTAAACAACAAACTTCATTTACAATTAATCAAGCAACTAAAGTTGCCTCACCACAAGCATTAAGAAATATTTCAGCTATTACTCCAGCAATCAATACTTCAATGAAACAAAGAGTTGATTTTGTATCATGGGCAAAATCACAAATGGTCAATTTATATCCAACTGTTTCAACTAATGATTTATTAGAAATGTTTTTATCATTACCAGTTTCACCTGATTCAAACCAATTAATCTCAGAAACTGTTTATAGTTCATCAACTACTATGAATGGTAGAGTTTTCGCAAGTGATTTTATGAAAAAGAAATCAGTTATTGATAAATCAATTGGTAATGATTTAATGGAATGGTCAAAAGCAATCCTTGAAAGTAATGATTCAACTACTGTTGATGAAGATGGTTGGTCAACTAGTACTAAATCAAAGAAAAAGAGTAGAAAGAATTAATTTTACTCTCTACCAATATATATAGATAATTTAGAGTTTATATATAATAGCATTTTTATTTCCATACCTAACCTATCCCATTTTTTACTTCTTTTTTTTTAATACTTTTAAAGTTGTAAAATTTCACCAACTAATTCAATATTTTCTTCAGGAATTAATAATATCGCTGATCTTGCCATTGATAAATAATTTAATTCAAATGGATATTCATTCGGGAATGAATTAACCCCATTTATAATTTTACTTGACATACCGGCAACAATACCTGTTGAATCAATAGGTAAATTAGTTAAATCAACAGTAATTGGATTTATAATATCTTGAGTTGAACCAATTAAAAATTTTGAATTAAAACCTAATTTTGATCTTTTTTTTGAATTTTTTGGTAAAATTAATGAAACTTCATTATTTGAAGTTCTTGTTATTGCAAAATAATTTGGTATATTATTTTTACTTATATTATTTACAGTTTTTAAAATTGTTTTATTAACTTCAGATGATCTACATCCAGTTAATAATAATTTGATATCTTTATTAATTATTGGTTTAATATTTGAATCTTTAAATAATTCAAAAGTTTTAGTTTCTAAAATTTTTAATGATTCTAAATTTGAATCATTAAACGGTGAATTTAAATTTGGTTCTTCTTCGTCACCTTCTTCTCCGTTATTAACGGCTCTATCAAAATAACTAGTATTACTATTAATAATATAAGAACCTGAAATATCATTAAATTCAAAATTATTATTTGTTAAAATATTTATAACTTTATTTTCTAAAGAGTGGGGAATTAAAACAATATCACTATAATGACTTGATAAAAAAAATAATGGGATATTATTATCTGATAATGGTTTGGTTAATTTTAAAATTCTTTTATTATCATTACCACCACTATCAATTTGTAAATTAACAAATTTTTCATCAACAAGTTTAATATCATCATAACCTAATTTTTGACAAATTTCTAAAGGTTGAAGAAAATATTTCTCCATCAAATAACTTGAACAAATAACTGTACATTCAATTGGAGTAAATGCAATATGGAAAAAATAATTGTTCTCTTCATCGTTATCATCATCATTTGAATTACTATTATTATAACTATTATTGCTATCTTTTTTGAAAAAAACATCTTGTTTAGAAATATCAATAATTGAATTAGAATTTGAATTATTATTTGAATTTGATCTTGAATTTAAATTAGAATTTAAATCTTTACCTTCTTTACTTGAATTATCAATTTCTTTTTCATTAAAACTTGATGTTGACAGTATTGAACCATGTTTCTTTTTACCACTACTTTTAGGTGAATATGAAGAATTAGACATATCATATAAACTATTACGTTTCAGTCTATTAAGATAAGCTAATTTATCATTAAGTGAACTTAAATCATCACCTGCTTCTTCTTCTTCCCCATCATTTTGATTTCCTTCAACATCGTTTTCATAATCTTCTTCATCTTCACCATCTTCACTAACACTATCAAGATCATCAGAAGCTTGTACATGTAGTAATTCTAACATAGCACTCTTGAATATCCAATATTTCGATCTGTTTATCGATAATATCGATAATTTCGTAGGATATATTTGAACTTGATTCATGACTCACAATCAAAAATTCAACTATTTTTACCCTTGAAAATACAAATCAACCCGAACTTTAAACTTAATAAATTATTACCAGATGTTACTTACTCATATAAGTTATGAAAATTCACTAAATTCTTTATATAAATGGTTGAAACTGTACAATTTAAACCTTTTGCAAAAATATGACTCAAATGAAAATGTAACTAGAAAAAAAAAACGGTCTGCGATCTGATCTAATCTGCTGCACGAGACTTAAAACTACTTTTTGGGTAGGGACACTTTTCAAAATAAAACCTTAACTATTGGTGAACTGAAGTTTGTGCAAACTGAAAAAAAAAATATCACCGACTATGTTTCTAATTAAGTACTAAAACTAAACGATTAAGTAGTTTTATGTTTATAAGTACACAGATTGAAAAACTTGGTTAGTTTGAATTGAAAATGAATATAATGGAGTGGAAATTGTGAAAAATATAAAAGAAAAATTTTTCACAATAGAATAGAGAGAGCTTTGGGAGGAGACTACGGCAACAATCACTGTGGTTAAAACAGCCCAAAAAAATTAATAATGGGTATTAGAAAATACACACCTAATTTTTACACCAAAATACACATAAACCCATTGGACAACACAGGAGAACTCCATTTCAACCCAAAATAAATGAAATTGAATAGGAGTCAAAACGTTAAGTATATATTTTCTAACTATTTAAAAAGTTTAAAGGGTTGTATGGTTAACTTAGATTTTAAGGATAGTATATTGCATGACATTCTCTGTAAATCATTTCTTTTTCAGAAAGTTAAGCTATAATTAAATTTAAGTTATAATGAAGGTTAAGTTATAATTAAACTTACGTTATAATTAAATAGTATACTACAGTTAAAGATAGAAAATGTCTGGTCAAACGGGTTTTAGGATATTAGGTAATTGAAATATACGGTAATTACTTAAGTTGGTTCAAACTAACGAAAAATGCCATATAAAAGAATAGGATTGTATAGTTGACTAAATTGAGAGAGATACAATTGCTTATGCTGAAAAATGTCTAAAGGTATTTCGAATTCTAACGTAGTAATTTTTCCAATACAATAAGTTTTAAATTATAATGTACATTTCTGTAAAATAATAAAGTTTTACATTAAAATTGTCAATTATAATAATAATTTTAATTATTGTAATGACAATTCTCTTAAGAATGAAAGCTTAAAATGGGTTAAGTTTAACAAATGTTTACAAATGGCTACAATTACCAATTAAGGTCTATCTGTCTACTCCTTTTCTAATTACTGAAAAAAAGAAGGAAAAAATGAGGTTATAAAGAGAGATAATGAGATAAAGAATGGAAATAAAACTTTAAAATAATTCCACTTTTTTATTAAAGATATGATATTATACTACTAATAAAAAACATTTATTATTCCTTGAATTATACAATTGATTATTTTATTTGTAATAAATTGATAAAAATTAGTTGGAAAATTTTGTTAAAAAAAAGTTAACTAGGCGATTCTGCGAGAGTAGTCTGTGTGAATATATATTATTAGCTAGCTAACTGTACTACCGGAACTTAACACAATACCTTGTAAAAAGTGAGTTGATTCCATTAAAATTTCCTTAATAATCAATTGATTTCAAATAGTTTTATCTCTTTCCAGTAATAAAAAGGATTCGGGTGTCCCATACAATAGTATAGAGCCTATACAATAGTATATTAGAGTCCATACAATGGTATAAGGAGGGAGAGAGGGACAATAAAACAAAGAGATAGAGATTAAAGAAATAAAGGACCCTCCTTTTTTTAATAACTAGATAAATTTTGTCTTTCATAAAAAGTTTCCCATAATTCAATACTCTCCTTTTGTGATTCAATTGAACTTTCAATAAAAATTTCAACACTATTCCTAAAATCATTGATTTTTTCAAACTCAAATTTATTTAATTCAATTTTAATTATTTCACTGATTGAATTAAATTTTTTTTCAAAATTATTTGTCCTATTTGATAATTTTTCAATTTCAAAATTTAAAATTTGAATTTTTTCACTTGCATTAGTTTTCAGTTTAATTTTACTTAATGATGATTTTTTTTTATTTAAATCAATTAAATTATTTTGAAAAATTTGATAAATCTTTAATCTTTGATTTAAAATATATTTAATTGATCCAATTATTCTTAAATATTCTTCAATTGTAAATCCTAATGTTAAATGATCTTGTAAATTAATTCTATCTAAATTTTCTTTTAATTTAATTTGAACTTCATTGAATGAAATTAATAAATTATTTGTCTTTTTACTAATTTCAATTTCACTTAATTCTGCAATTGTAATTATAATTTGTTCAATAATTGTAACTAAATCAATTCTTTGAGTAATAATTAATTCAATCGATTGATAAAAATTTTTTAAATTAATTTCCAAAGTTTCAATATAATTCATTTTATTTTCAAAAAATTCATCAGGATCTTCAATTTTATTCGATATTGAAAATATTGATGACATAAATCCTCCTGGTCCATTACTTGATATTGAAGATGATGTTGTTGTATCAATTGTTGTATCTAATATATTATTATTATCTAATGAATCATTATTTTGATTTGATGCTCCACTACCACTAATTCTTTCTCTCTCTTTAGATTCATTATTAAAATCTTCACTTGTTAAGAACATTATAAAGTCTTCATCTTTACTTAAATAATTTATATTACTTATTTTAGTTAACATTTTCTCTAATGATAATCTTCTATTTTCAATAAAACTTTCATTAAATCTACCAATATATGTTTGTTTCAGTGGTGGTGGCGGAATTATTCTACCCAAGTGATTACTTTGTAATTGATGATAAATCCAACGGAAATCTTTATAACGTCTTGTTACTGTAAATGATTCTTGATTATTTGGGAAATTTCCTGAGTGATAACCATTGTCATCACCACTATGATTACTACCAAACTTTTTATTTTTAGTAGTTATAGTATAAATAATATGTGCATTAGTAATATCTCCAACTTTCATTGGATCACTAACTGATATTTCTAATTGATTGGCATCAGGATCACTTTCATTATTATCAATTGGGGGTTTAGGTGGTTTAGGTAATTCATCAAGTTGTTTTTGATGTTGTTCTTGAATTTGTTGATCTGATTGATTTTGATTATTTTGATTATTAGCATTACTATTCTTATTAATTTCATATAATGGAGCTTCAGATTGTTTTAAAATTTCATCTTTAGCATTTAACTTAATTTCTGACTCTTCAATTTTATTAAAATTATCTAATGGACCACTACTATTTTGTAAATGTTGAATATTCTTTTTGGATGTAAATTTTCTAGGTCTTTTAAATAATTTTTTCTTTTCCTTTACCTTACTAGAACTACTGTTACTACTACTACTATTAATTTTATCATTATTGCTGATTTTATTTATATCAACCTTAATTGGACTAGTGGCATCAATAAACAATGAATCTTTTGAATCTTTTGGACTTGGAGAAACTGGTTCTTCTAAATTAAAATCTTCATCTTTAGTTAATTCATTCATTAACTGAGATTTTTGTTCATTTTTTGCTTCCTTTCTTAATTCATACATTTGATCCATTTCTGATTTAGCAACGTCATAGGCACTGCTTTGGTAAAGTGGGTTGTTATTTATCTTATCATTATCGTCGTCGTCGTCATTTTCATTTCCATGTTCATTATTATCTTCCTGTTCTTGTTCTTCTTGTTCTTCTTCCTCGTCTTCATCTTCATCTTTAGATTTATCATTAATCGATAAATCATTGAATCCATTATAAACAGGATCTACAAAAGACGAAGTCGTCCCATATTTTTGAGTTGGTGTGAATACATCATCCCAATGTGAAGCTGTTAAATCGTCGTCGTGGTTCATCGTCACACAATTGATCTCAACTTTTTTCTCTTCAATCCCTTGTGCGATAAGATTTTTTGGGCAGCTATAAATGACACTTTTAGGAGGACGCAATTGATTAATTGTAAAAGGTTGTAAAGGATTAGAAGTCAATTGAAAGAGTGTATGTTTGAATATTGTGGTAGATTCTGATTTGTAAAAATTATTGAAATTTTAATTTTCTAGAGTTTAATTTTCTCGAGATTTTATAGTAAAGTAAGTTCATTTAACTTTGTGAAAATAACAATCTTCATAATATCAAAATGCAACTCTTTCTTTTTATGGTTTCTAGATAACGTACAGAGACCAAGTTTAACCGATATATATTCTATTATGATTGTTAAAAGTCTTACAATACCTATATATACAGAATTAAATTCTAATCTTCTGCTTTTTTCTTTCAAATTATCTATGGGGCACAATAACCACCATCAACTATAAAATCAGAACCAGTGATATAAGTAGCTGCATCAGAAGCTAAGAAAGTATAAACGGCAGCTAATTCGGCAACAGTACCTTCTCTACCTGCTGGAATATGTTGTAACCAACTATTTTTTGATTCAGTATCAACAAAAGTAGAAATTTCAGTTGTAACATAACCCGGAGAAACACTATTAACTCTTGCAAAATGAGACCATTCAACAGCTAAAGATTTAGCTAAATGAATAACAGCAGCTTTAGCAGCATTATAAGGAGCTTGTTTTTGAGGAAAATTAACAATATGACCAGACATTGAAGCAGTTAAAAGTAAAACACCTTTACCCTTTTTTTCAAAAATTTTACCAACATGTTTAGCACAATAATAAACACCAGTAAAATCTAAATCAATAATTTTATGCCATGTATCATGAGATTCTGCATGAATCATTTCACCAACAGTCCATGGTACCCCAGCATTAGCAACAAAAATATCGATAGTACCAAAATCTTTTTCAATTTCATCAATTACTAATTCAACAGATTTTGAATCTGAAACATTACATTTATATGCTTTACATTTAACACCATATTTTTCAGAAATTTCCTTTGCTTGATCATCAGCAGGAGTTGAATTATACCAAATTGCAACATCTGCACCAGCTTGAGCATAAGCAATTGCAATACCCAAACCAATACCAGTACTTGAACCAGTAACGGATGCAACTTTACCCTTTAATGAAAATAAATCAAGAACATTTTTTGGTGGTTGGGGTTGAGGAATTGGTAAATTTTTTAAATTGGTATTAACAATACTATCTAAACCCATTCTATAAAACTTTTGGTATTTTAGAAACTTTTAGTTATTGGAAATGTAGAAAATTGAAAAACTCTTATGTGAAATAAAAAAATGAAAAATTCAATTGAAATTGTTTAACTTTTCAGTGTTTTTCAGTGTTTCAGAATTTGATCTTTTGAATTGTTGTCGGAAACAATATGATTTTTTTTAGTGGGGGAGTAACCGCAATATATAAAAGGAGACCCGGAATTTCGATTGCTGCAAAACTGAAAATTACCTTTGATACCCAATTATAGAAATCAATAGAAAGTTAATTTTTAAAGTGTTTTTAATAGAGTTTTAAAGTTATTAATATCTATATAACTGTATCTGTATGTGCATATAACTATGTCTATGTAAATATGTTTCCGTATAACTGTATGTATATATCTAGTAGATAATATTGATTAATGGGGTAAATTTGAGGTTGTAACATTACACTCCAACCTCAATTAAAGGAGATTTGAGATTTAGGGAAAACAATAAAAACAGTGGGAAATTTATTGCCCCACTTAACTTTAGGAATTAAGTTATTTTTTTCTTAAAATTACCAATTTTATTATTATCTTTCGTGTTTTTAAACAAATCAAATAATTAAATTTTATTTAATTAAAATATTAGCCTTTAAAGAGTGATTAAAAACTGGTTGAAATGATGATGTAATGATGATGATATCATGGTGATATCATTTGAGATTAAGAAATCAAAATCTGAGACATATTCAAAACCATTAAAATTGAATTTTTGAAACATAACGAAGAGAAAAAACAAAACGGTAAAGAAATCACAGATTTCCAAAAGGGTGATCGAGTTCCTAAAAAGGGGGTAATCAAGGGAGAGACAGAATAGGGAGATAAAAAAGGGGAGAAAGGCATAATAAGGACAGGATATAGTCAGATTAAAAAAGTAGAATCAACTCAAGGCAACTAAGGCAGAAAATAGGGTAAGAGAAACAGTTAGAGTCAGAGACAGGGTAACGAGGAAAGGGGACCAATGACAATAAATATATTATTTAATAAACACGAACAGCTGGTGGAACTGGTTTACAATCATTTTCATCTAAAGTAGTTTTAATAACATCTCTGTAATCTAATTTAACTTTATCACCATGTCCTAATTGATAAGATAATGTATGTTTTCTCCAATTTTCATCATCTCTATCAGGATAATCATCTCTTGCATGAGCACCTCTTGATTCTTTTCTAGCAGCTGCTGAAGTAGCAGTTTGAGTTGCACAAGTTAATAAATTTTGTAATTCTAAAGTTTCAACCATATCAGAATTCCAAATCATTGATCTATCAGAAGTTTTAACATCACTAAAAGATGCATCAATTTCAGTAATTTCTTCAACACATTTATCTAAAGTTTCTTGCATTCTAAAGACTGCACAACCTTTTTGCATAGTTTTTTGCATTGATAATCTAATATCAGCAGTTGATTTAGTACCATTAGCATTTCTAATGTTATCTAAATTTTCAATTGATTCAATACCAATATCTTTTGGTGATGATTTTAATGGAGTACCAGGAGTTAATTGATCTGAAATAGTATGAGCGACAGCTCTACCGAAAACAACTAAATCTAATAATGAATTAGCACCTAATCTATTAGCACCATGAACTGAAGCACAAGCAGCTTCACCACATGCAAACAATCCAGGAACAACTTCATCTTCACCCTTTTCATTTTTCTTTAAAACTTCACCAGTCCATTTAGTTGGAATACCACCCATATTATAATGAACAGTTGGTAAAATTGGAATTGGTTCTTTAGTAACATCAACACCAGCAAAAATATGAGCAGTTTCTGAAATACCTGGTAATCTTTCCTTTAAAACAGCTGCAGGAATATGAGATAATTGTAAATACATATGATCTTTTTCTGGACCAACACCTCTACCTTCATTAATTTCCATAGTAATAGCTCTTGAAACAACATCTCTTGAAGCTAAATCTTTTGCGTGAGGAGCATATCTTTCCATAAATCTTTCACCTTCAGAATTAATTAAGAACCCACCTTCACCTCTAGCACCTTCAGTGATCAAACAACCAGATCCATATATACCAGAAGGATGGAATTGAACAAATTCTAAATCTTCTAATGGTAAACCAGCTCTTGAGACCATTGCATAACCATCACCTGTACAAGTATGAGCTGAAGTACATGAAAAATAAGTTCTACCATAACCACCAGTGGCAATAACAGTTTTATGAGATCTAAATCTATGTAAAGTACCATCTTCTTGATTATATGCAACAACACCAATACATTCACCATCTTGCATTAATAAATCCATTGCAAAAAATTCAATGAAAAAATGAGTATCATGTCTTAAAGATTGACCATAAAGGGAATGTAATAATGCATGACCGGTTCTATCAGCTACAGCACAAGTTCTATAAGCTTGACCACCTTTACCATATTCTTTTGATTGACCACCAAATGCTCTTTGATAAATTCTACCTTCTTCATTTCTTGAAAATGGTACCCCATAATTTTCTAATTCATAAATTGAAGCTGGTGCTTCTTTTGTCATATAATGAATAGCATCTTGATCTCCTAACCAATCTGATCCTTTAACAGTATCATACATATGCCAATGCCAATCATCTTTATGCATATTACCTAATGCAGCATTAATACCACCTTGAGCAGCAACAGTATGTGATCTAGTTGGGAATAATTTTGAAATACAAGCAGTTTTATAACCTGCTTCAGCTAAACCAAAGGCAGCTCTTAAACCTGCACCTCCAGCACCAACAACAACACAATCATATTCATGATCTATAACATGATATTTTTGTCCCATATATTTAGCAGCATTAAAATCTTTTCCATCAATTGAACCAATAGTTTGAAATTTTACTGTTGATGCAGTAAAATTTCTTTTAAAATTTATTGATTTTAAATTTAATCTTGATCTTAAACTTAACATCTTTAAAAAAATAAAAATCTTTTCAGTTTGTTATTTAAGTTCAAAGAGCTCAATTGAAGTTTTTCTCATTTCTAATTCATTTAATTTTATTGGATATAAAAAGTAGTGTCTGAGGAGAATATAAAAATCACATTTTTTGGCAAAATTTAATTAAATTATCTGGGGTAAAATCTAAAAATCACCAACTCACTTATTATCAAATAATAATCATGGATATTAATATCCATTAAATGATAAACTGATAAGAATAGCAATAAATAATTAGTCATTTAAATGATTATTATACGATTTAGACTTATTAATTTGTGAAACCGAGACGGCTGCGAGAGTAACGCGATGGAATTGGATTCCACGGTACTAATTGATTTTAAATTTTAGTACTATTCGGTACCGATATAATAGTAAACTCAGTACCATTAAATATAAACGATTTATCATTTAATATCTCCACAATATTTAGATGAATTTCAAGTTCATGTGATCTTTGTATAAACATATATATATATTTATAAATATATATATAAATAAATATATATATCATATCAATTCCCTATTAATTCTTCACAAAGTTGACAACTTTCAAACATGCACAGAAATTTTTGGAATTTGCAACCAAATGATTTTTCAAATTTTGTAAGTCATTTAGATTTTGTAAGTCATTTAGATAAGACAAGATACTTTACAGAGGAAGGGATAGATAAGGGAGAGATTAAAATTAAATCAATCGTAAATCTATTCTATTAATTTTCTATTCCTAATTTTTTTAATATGTGCATATAATTGTAATTGTTAATTGTAAATCTAGCTTACAACCGATTAAACAGCAGTATAACCACCATCACAAACAATATCAGCACCAGTGGTAAAACCAGCAGCATCAGAAGCTAAATATAAATAAGCACCAGCTAATTCTTTTGGTACAGCTTCTCTACCTTTTGGAGTTAATTGACACCAATGAGTTCTAATATCTGAAGGAACAAAATCAGAAATTTCAGTTAAACCAGTATAACCTGGAGAAACAGTATTAACTCTAGCAAAACCAACCCATTCAACAGCTAAAGATTTTGATAAATGTAATATAGCAGCTTTAGCAGCATTATAAGGAGCTTGATAATTTGGAACATTAACAATATGAGCAGAAATTGAAGCAGTGAAAATTAATGAACCTTTACCTTGATTTTTAAAAATTCTACCAATATTTTTGGCACAATAATAAACACCATTAACATCAACATCGAAAACATTATGCCATTCTCTATCATTATCAGCTTCAACTATTGGACCTGAAGTCCATGGAATACCAGCATTTGCAACAAAAATATCAATAATTTTAAATTGTTGTTCAATTGATTCAATTACTTCTTTAACTTGTTCAGATTTTCTAACATCACATTGTTTAAAAATAATTTCAGCATTTGGATAAGTTGCTTGTAAATATTTTAAATTTTCTTCTTTTGGTGAATAATCCATAATTGCTAATTTTGATAAACCTGCTTGTAAATAACTTTCACAAATTGTAAAACCAATACCTCTTGCACCACCGGTTACAATTGCTGATTTATTAGTTAACATAAATAAATCCATAATATTATTTGAAATAGTTGGGAATGGAACAGGAAGTGAACCAACAGCAGTGTTAACAAGACTTTGTGGACCAGTAGAATCAATTGTCATTATTTAAAGTTATTTAAAGTTATTTAGTTATTTAGTTATTTAATTATGTGATACTTAAAAAGAACTCTTTGTATTAAGTGTATAATTTTTAAAAAAAGACAACTTTTCAGCTATATTTATACTTTGCAAAAAAAGAAAACCTCGTTTTGCAGAAAAAGAAAATATTTGGAGGGGGTTGTTTGGTTAAAGGTTGAGTACAGGGCGGTGGGTCGTGCATCAAAATAGCGATAAGTGTCAAATTTACAGTAAAATCGATCATCTATTTTTATCAATAGTTTAAAAACAACAGGGGATAATTAGGTTAATAGCAATGATTATAGTATATATATCCATCATCGATCATCTATACAATTTCTGAACTTTCATATTTTAAAATAACCATAAGAATTAACCATGAAATTAACCATAAGAATTATGTTACTCCCATAGTATTTTTTCTCATAGTATTTTTTCTCATCGCATAACCTGGGGTAATACTAAATCTCAATACTTTCAGTTATTCACGGATAAATTCTTTTATATGGAAAACACTTTTATACCAATTATTTTTCCGATTTCCCAAGGTCTGTCGTGGCCTGATCATGATCAAACAGTTTTCAAAAGACTCTATACATACTTTAAAACAACCGTTTTTTTGTAGTGTGTTGGTTATTTAAAATCTTTGGTTTTGCGCAACCTTTCCTCACCGTATATTGATCCGAAAATTTTGCATAGTTTAGAACAACTTAAAAACAGTGGTAAAATAGCTTTTAAATTCTTAACCTTTCTACCCTTTTAAAAGGAGAATCCGAAATTAGATGATCAGAAATATGGCTGTTATATAGAGATAATCACCCCGTTAATTAGTAAAACTGGAAACTTAGACAAAACTGTTGGTGTGGAGATATTGGTTTTAGATGACCTTATAAAATTAGGTGGAAATCTCTTCTCTTTCTCGCTACACCTTTTTCCTTATGGGACATTTTGGAAAAATTGCGAAACCTCGTGATAGTATGGGTGTACTGGCGTGGCATTGATTTGCAGGAGATGCAAGATAAGATTTGAAGAAAATTAAGACTTTAAAGTGATTGACATGTTTATTAGAAATCTAAGGACAGTGATAGAAACAGAGAAAGATGAAGAGAAAGATGATGAGAAAGATGATGAGAAAGAGAAAGAGAAAGACGAAGAGAAAGATGAAGAGAAAGATATAGAAATAGACAAGTGAACTAAATGGTAATAAATTTAACAGAATTAAAAAATAACATCATCTTCCTTTTCTTGCAATAAATCAGATGGTCCATCATCGTTTGCAACATCTAATTTTTCAACTTCTTTAACTATTTCACTTTCATCTAATGGTCCCTTTGCTTCCTTTGATGTTTCACCTTCTTTATCACCTTCACCTTCAACTGGTTCTTCAGGTTGTTGGTCTTCTGCTTGTTCTCCTCCTTCAATTGAATCATCACTAGCTTTCTTCTTATTAGCTAATTCTTCAGCTTCTTCTAATTCAGCATTAATTTGTTTCTTTTCTTGAACTTTTTTCAATCTATAAAATTCTTCTCTATCTAATTCATCTAATTCTGAATTAATATAACTAATAGTATTTTCAGTTCTTGGAATAATAACATGTTCAATAGCATTAACTCTTCTATTAGTTACTTTAATAACTTCATCTAATATAATAAATGCAGTTTGTAATGAAGCTAATTCAACTAAAGTTTCAACAGCTCTTGTATAAACTAATTTTGCCTTTTGAACTTGTTGACCACCTCTACCTAAACCAGTTAATTTAAAATCATTAATTTCTTCATTAATTTCACTTTCAAAAGTTGGTAAAATAACACCACTAACATTTTCTTGTTTGGCTTTAACTTTAAATCTTGGATTTTTAACACTTTCTTCAATTTGAAATGATATATTACCTCCAATTGCATATTGAACTTCTGATAATGAAAATGCTGCTGTTTGCATAACTCTACCCATTTTTCTTTTACTTTCATCAATTCTTTGAGTAATCTCTCTAAATCTTTTAGTTAATGCTTCAGATTTTCTTTTTAATAATGAATGTCCTTGTTGTGCTCCTTTTAATTTAATTTTCATAGTAGTTAATGTCATACGTGTTGGGAAAACTTGTTCCCTATTACCTGCTCCACTCATCTTTCAATTGCCCTGTTGTATTGGTTTTCTTATTAATTATTTGGTAATTAGAATTGTCCTTAATTCGTTGAAGGGAGTTTACCGTCGACAATTAATTTTCTTTATCGCACTCATTTTCAGTCTCACTTATTCTCATTCTTAGTCTCATTCTTAGTCTCATTCTGCATTCAGTCTCATTCGCATTGTCAATCTTAGTCTCACCCCAGCTCATCTTAGATCATAATATTCTCTAAGCTATTTAGTAGAGGTAAATTACAAAGAAGGAATCAATAATTCTTAATTCTTTCATTGTCAATTAGTCAAACGTAGTGTAAGGAAGTCATTTGAGATTACCTGTAATTATTGTATTTGATACCAAAAGTAATTCTCAGGGTTAGTTAAAAAAATGCGGTATGAACTTCACTACTGAAGAACTAGAATTTGAATATAAAATTCAAAAATCTCCACAAGATAAAGAATTATGGATAAGATATCTACGAAATACAACTTCAATCAACTCACAAATATATATTTTAGAGAGATGTCTTCGATATTTCCCTCAAGATAAAGAAATTTGGTTAGAATATTTTGAAGTCATCGATCATTGTAATGATTATAATTTAATCAATTTAATTTATTTACGATTTCTTGAAATGAATTATGATTTGGGAATATGGTTAAGGTATTTACAAAAATTAAATGATTTTGATGATGTTAGATTAGTCTTGAATCTGTATATTGAATGTTTAAGACAAAGTAAAATAATATCAAATCATTTTAAAATTTGGGAACATTGTATTGAATATATTTACAAATTACAAAATTATGATATTGGAATTTGTGGAGAGATGATGAGAAGGTTTTTAAGTTTAGGTCAATATAATGATGATCATTTATATATGTATATTAAATGGACTAAAAAATTTGAATTTTTTTATAAAGATACCAGACTGTTTGAAATGTGGGATAGAGTTTTAAAATTTGGCGATGAAGAATTTATAAAACAATATATTATTAAATTCCCTGATCAATATGCTAAAGGTTATTTAAAATTAATCAATTTAGTAGGAGATGATGATACTGATTTGAAAATCCATTATTATGAAAGGGCAATGAGAGATTGTAAAACAGTGGTTGATTTTACTAAAATTTATGAATCATATTTAGATTTCTTAGAACCAAACGAAAAAAGTAATGATTTTGAAATTGATAAATATGAAGAATTAATGACTAATAGAGATTTATTAATTAATAATATATTAATTAAGAATGATGCTAATAATTTAGATATTTGGTTTAACCGATTTAAAATTTTTGAAAATGATAATAATTTAAGTAATTATTTGAAAATTTTCGTTGATTGTATAACTTCTGTTAACCCCTTGACATGTAAATCTAGTTCTGGAGTTTACAAGATGTCTGATGTATGGATTAAATATAGTGAGATTTATGGGTCAAAGGGTGATTTATCAACAGTTGATTTAATTTTTAGTAAAGCTGTTACTTCAAGATTTCAGACTAATGAAATTATCGATATTTATAAATCATGGTGTGAGTACTATGTAGAGAAAGATATTAATAAAGTATTGGATATTTTAGAGAATGTTTTATTTAATCCACAGAAGTCTCAATCCCAGTCACTGTTACAGTCGCAATCAATAATGTTACAACTCTGGGATTACTATTTTGAAATTTTAGAAATTTATATTGATGACATAGATAAAATAATATCAAGTTACAATAAAATGATTGAATTAAAACAATCAACAGCAAAAAATATAATTAATTTTCTGATTTTTTTAGAACTGGTAAATAAAATTGATGAAAGTTTTAAAATGCTAGAAATTGGTTTAAGGAATTTTAAAGATGATGAAATTAAGTATGAGCTATATAATTTTTATTTAATTAAGTTGATTAAGTATACTAAGGACCCTGAAAGGATAAGAGATGTATTTGATGATGCTATATCGAATTTATCCCATTCAATCAGCGCAGGTTCACACAGTTCATCCAGTTCAACTAAAGTCTCAATAGAATCAATTATTATACTTTACTCAGATTTTGAATTTAATAATTCTCTTATCCTTAAATCATTTAACTTACTTAATGATTACATTAAAACACAACCATCAATAAATTTAATTAAATTTATAATTAATAAATTTGAATTAGTTGATAAATCAATAATTAGATCAGCTATTGATTCATGGTTAAATTTACAATGGTCAAATTCATCATTACTCGAATTATGTAATAATTTAATTGAATTTGAAATTCGTAATAATCAAGTACTTCGAGCAAGATCAATTTTTAAATATTTACACGAATCAATAGATTGTGATTTTAGTGATTGGGAAAAATTTGAAATTGAGTTCGGAGATGAATCAGGTTTTAAAGAAATGTTAAAATATAAAAGGAATGCTAAAGATATTAAACCAGTAGGATTTGTTAAAAAAATTGACAATTCAAATCCTGATGAAATTGATCTTGATATGTAAAATATATTCATAAATGAATCAATTAAATATTAAAGAAGTGAAATTTGTTTATAGTTTTTATTTGGTTTAATATGAAAAATTGAGAGATGGTTAAGAGGGGTTAAAGACAATTACAATTTTTTAATGGTATTAATAAATATTTAATATACAAAAGAACTTCATTTAAATTGTGTTATGAATCTCTTCGACATCAGCAAACTTAATTTTTAATTCATCTGATCTTTCTGGAATTGAAGAATTTAACTTTAAATATAAAATAGTTTTCTTTTTTAAATCAGTTTTATAATCGTTAAATTTGGTTATTTTTGTAATTAAAAAATCTAAATCATCCTTTTCAGGATCAACATTAATAAATTCACTTTTGATATTATTACTTTTAATTTTAAAGGTTTTATAAACTTGATTAATTTCCAGAAATAACTTGTTTAATTCCTTCAGCTCTTCATCTCCAATATTCTCATCTGATTCCCTTTTATTTTCTTCACCCTTATCAGATTCAGATTCAGGACTGGAGCTATAATAGTCAACGATTTTATCATTATCATCGGTTTCAGTTTGAGTTTCATTTTTGTAAACATCACTAGAATCTGGTGGTGGAGGAGCAACATTAATTTTTTTTCTCTTCTTCCATGGTTTTGAAACTCTTCTGTTTCTTTTGGATGGTAATAATGGTGAACTAACATAATTATTTTTACCTTTTTCAACTGTATTATCGATAGTGCTGTTAGTCATATTGATAGAAAAGTTTACAAAAACAATTTTTTTCGCAGCCAAATCAACTTGTGAAGAATCCAATCCTTTTTGTGTTTCAATTATTTCAGAAATTAACTGGCATAACTTTTCAGTATTCTCCCTCATTAAAGTATCTGAACTTGAACTAGAATTTGAATTTGAATTTGACATTGATCTAATTTGAAATTTTCTTAAAATTGATGATTGGGAATTTTAAATGATCCATGATTTATTATGATTAGAATCATTATGGTGGATAAATAAAGAAACTATAAAAATCCATAGTTGTACTATTCTTAATTTCTTAATATATTATTCTACCCATTCCATCGTTCTCTATCATATTTTATTTCCAGTATAGAAAATTAGTTATTCTATGTTTTAAAGTTCCCTAGAATCATGTACCAGAGTTAGGTACATCGTCAGGAGCACCATAAGTAGAAATATTGTAAGATTGACTAGTTCAGTATTAGAATCTTGAATTAAGTGGCAATTAAGGAAATCTAAATCTAATCATTATCTCATTATACTATCTCATTATACTATCTCATGATATTATCTCATGATATTATCTCATGATATTATCATTATTACCATTTTAACATTTTCAAGTTGAATAATTTTAATTAATTCTAGAACTCCTATTAGAATATACTATTTAAAGGTTTTTAAAAGTGTAGTTATATGGCGATATAATTATTACAGTTAACTTAATTGAATATTGCGAATAATTGATTCTCATACTAACAATATTACTAACATATCTCTACAACTAATTTCACTTAAAACTATCTGTAATATTAGGATCACCAATTTCTGCAATCCAATTAAGATCACGGGTCAAGATTATTGCAAATTGAAAAAAAATAGGTATAAAAATTGAGTATAATAAAACTAATATACATTCTAAAACCCTATGCTCTATAAAATTACTATCTCTGGATTATAAAATTAGTTTGATAAAAAATGGATGGATATATTGGATATTGGTGTTTGTTTTTTCTTTACAATTTTTGGAAAGTTAATTTCCATTTATCGATAAAATTATTTAAATTAATTGAATTATCTAAATTAAAATTAATTTTTATTGATTTATTATTTTTAATTAAATCATTAAAATCTAACCAATTAATATGATAAAATTTGATCAATACAATAACAAAACTTTGTAAAATTTTCAATTGATTTACGATTTTGGAAGATTCATTAATTGAGTAAATCACCAATAATTGTAAAAATTTAAATAGAATTTCTTTGGTGCATGAAAAATTTAATTTTCTTTTCAAGATTGGTGTGGATGGATTTGATGCTGATACTGATAATGGTAATTTATCATTCAACATCACGAAAATTTCGAAAAATTTCAAGAAATTCAAATTACTAAATTCTGATAAATTAATATTAGTTAATTGTGGTTTTACCTTTTTCGGTAACTTTTCACTCCAACTCTTAAAATGTTCATTTATATTGTAAATGAAGTTTTCAGTGAAAATCTTTTCATTCATAAGGGAAATTATTTCAAATTTTTCAAATTTGGAAGTATTGGGGAAAAGTAAAAGTATCACTGGGATTAGAAAAATTTCATCATGTTTATGTAAATTATTATCTAAAGATTTTAAAAACATCAAATCAATAAAATCATTTTTATAATTCACTAAGTTCAATGAATTATAAATTGGCTTCCTAACCAAATTATCAAAAATTTTTTCAAATTCTAAAATTCTATTGATTTTAATACTTTCATTAACTTTACCACTTAAATTACTTAAATTTTCATAATTTTCATTAATTTTTTTAGTATCGATATTATTTGAAAGAATTGTTTTAAAATAATTAAATCTTTCAATTTCAATACAATTTGAATCCCAATTTAATTTCCTAATTATGTTTTTGGAACTACCATTTAATTTATTAATTGATAAATTTTCTAATAATTTAACCCAATCAGTTCTGAAATCTTCATCATCAACTGATGATTGGAAACTACCACTAGAATGACTTGAATGACCACCAGAATGACTACCGCCAGAATTACTGATCTCACTGTCATGTAAATCATTTAAAATTTTTTGTAATTCCTTGTTATGTTTTAAAATATCATTAGAATTTTTTGGTGGTAAGTTAATTGGTCTAGTTTGATCAATTACATTTAGTTTTTCAATACTTATTAAATTTAAATCATCTAATGACAGTTGAGATTTAACATAATTTGGTAATTTATATAACAAATTTTCTTTCCTACCTTGCTTAATTAATTTTGAATATGATTTTGATCTTGCGTTGTAGTAATTTGAAATATTTGAGATAATTTGAGAATCTTCATCAATTGATTCATTTGACTCATTAAATTCTCCCGAGACACCAGAAACTCCTGACATTGAAACACCAGAAACACCAGATACTTCATTAGCAGTATCATCATCATCTTCCTCTTCAATAACTTCACTATCCTCAGGTATGACAATTGATAATGAACTATCATTAATCAGTTGTTTAATATTTGGAGTTGAATTACTTCTTAATTTACCAGGTAATGGGAACGGTTTATATTTATCATCAAATCCATTACTTAAATTTTTTTTAAAATATAATTCACTTTGATTTTTAATTACTGGGACATTAAAAACTAAGTCAAGATCATTAGCTAATATTTCATCTTCATTATAACTATCATCATAAGCTTGTTTTCTTAATTGTTGACGTTTTTTAAATTCTTGCTGTGATAAATATTTAGTTTTAGTTCTTGAAAGGGTAGTGGTTGAAACTGATTTTAATGTTGGTCTAGATTGTGATTGGGAATTAGAACGAGTTTGTGATTGAAATTGAGATTGAGAAATTGATTGATTTGATTGATTTGATTGAATTGAGTAAGTTAAGCTTGATAAACTTGAATTACTTTTACTATTCTTAATTGATTTTTCTTCTTTATTTACATGATCTGATTGGGGTTGAACTAGTTTTGATTGTTGTTGTGGAATTGGCTGTTGATCGGATATAACGGTTTGACTTAAATTAGTCTGACTTAAAGATTTATTGTTAATATTCTTAACAGGAAATTCAGTAGTTGTACCATCATTTATAGTTGATAAACTATTAATTGAATCATCTAATTTAAAACCAGTATTATTAACAGTGTTAGCAGTGTTATTACCAATAGTACTATTATTATTACTATTACTATCATTTGGAGATGAAATTATAACTGAATTCGAAGTTAATGAACTTAATCTTGAATCATGAATTTCAGAATTAATTGAATTAATTGAAATTTCATCACTAAAATTTGAAGAATTTAATGAAATAATTGAATCACCAGAAATTGGCCTTTTAGTTAAATTTAATGAACTATTACTTAATTTTTGAATATAATAATCACTTGGTCTGCGATGATCATTAACACCATTATTTAAACCATTGATAATATTACTATTATTCAATTTATGATTTTGATTTTCCAAAATTGAACCTCCAGGGCTGAAAAAAGTATTAATATTATTATTAGAATTTAAATTATTATTATTATTATTATTATTATTATTATTTGAATTATTTGAATTATTAGAATTTAAATTATTAGAATTTAAATTATTAGATTGATTAGAATTTGTATGAGGTATAAGACCAGCTTTCCTTTTAGTTCTTATGGAAACATCATAATAATTATCTGAATTCATATTAAAAAAAACCGGTTGTTATCTTTATATTGATATTATTTTTAGACGAGTAAGAAATTTGAGGCAATGGGATGGGTGTATCTGAGCAACTAATTAAAATTTGGAAATAATGAAAAATGATATTAAAAAACCCGTTTGTATTAAAAAGCGAAGGACTGGGTAAGAACGATTAAAGGTCTCCTATGGAATGACTAACACTTAAATCTTTCTATTGGAAAGTTGTTATTGGGAATGGGTGGATTAAACGCTGTATAAATCTCTAATGTGTGTTTTTGTTATTTTTTTTCTCTCTCGCACCTTCTCACTTTCTCTCAGTGTCTATTTGGGAAAAATGCGAAAACTTTCTTTTTTCTTACCTGATTTCAAAATCTCTAAAATTAGAATTACCACAGTTACTATTAGATTATTATACTATTAATATTTATGAGTTATATTAATACTTATGATATTAATACTTATGATATTAATACTTATGATATTAATACTTATGAGATTAATACTTATTAAACTAATACTTCTTAAACTACGTCTTCTTATTAAACTAAAACGCTAAGCAATTTCAAAACTATTGTTTATTTATACTATGAAATATATTTCATACAAATAGTTAAATTTTTTTATGTAATATCCTTATTGTTAAATTATTATATCGTTATTATTTTATAATTATTTTAGGGTTAAAATTTTAATGGGTCCTTTTTAATCCGTGTTTTTTTAACTATTTGCTATTGCTTTATTGGTATAGACACTGGATGATAATCCATCAGACATTTTTCATATAATTTTTCACTTTATCCCTATGGATTTGTTTCATAGAGCTTGAAAGACATTGTATAAAGTTTTTAAAGTTTTCATTAAAAACTTTATACACGGATTACCGTGTTTAATAAACTTTATAGTTGTTTATAGTTTATAGTTGTTTATAGTTTATAGTTGTTTACAGACTATATTTGAGAATATGAGACTATAGCTAATTTAAGAGAAAATAAGGGATATTATGAGACAATATTAACTAAAAGATATAACTATAGAATTTATAAGGTTCTTTACAGGACTTTTTTCATTAAGAGCGTAGTAGTTATTATTGAATGTTTTGGTGAATCTTTTTCTTTTTAAGAAGGTTCAGTTAGAAGGTTCAGTTACAAAGTTCAGTTAGGAAGTTCTTAGAAAGTTCAGTTAGAAGGTTCAAGGGTAAAAATATTCATAACCCAATTTTTCTTTTTTGGAACACAACGCTTCTATTTTAGTTTAATATTACTTTATTAAGTTAAAATTGAATTGTGTTATTTAATTTCATTTATAACCATTTTGTAATATTCTTTCTTAAGTAAACATTCTTCCATCTACTGTTCATTCTATTCACTCTCATCTGCACTTGGGATTCAAATTTCGCTAGATTTATATAAATATTCTCAGGTTTACTCTGTTACTTACTATTACTGTAACAATTACCAAATAATGACAAGCTATAGACTTACACTGGTATAGTTACACCGGTATTCTTACAATCTATAATTTCATAAAATATAGAACAGAAGAAAAGAAGAGTGAAAGGAGTTAATGATTTCTATATTGTCTAAATAAATAATTTAAGGTGATATTTTACATATTGAAAAATCGCGTTTAGTATGCTAATATATGTAAAAACTGAATTTTATAAGTGGGTTTAAGTAATTTCAAGTGTCTCTAGGTGTTTCTATCTATGTCTAAAAATTTCATTTAATTGTGTCATCTAAAGATGGTTGGAATTAAAAGGAAGGAGCCAAAACGAATGGGAATTAAATAAGGTTACAAAAACTGAGATGGTTTGAGTTTAATGAAGATCCAATCTTTAAACGTTTAAATGAAGTTAAAACATCAAGATCCATAATTGTTTTAACTAGTTGATGCTTACAGTAACCACATTTCTACCTACAGTTCATACTTACAGTTCATACCTACAGTTCATACCTTCGGTATAAACTTTCGGTATTCTAATCAACCTGTCTAACATTTTCAATCCAATCAGTTGTACTCATTTGACTTAACCTCAGTAATGCTCTTGCAAATGCAAATTTTTCTTCATCATTAACAAACATTGCTGCTTTTTTAGCAATTTTCTTATCAAATCCATGTTTTAAAACTAATTCATCATTTTCAAAATTAATTTCATTACCTTCATTAACTTCCCTTTTATATAATTGAAAATTCCCAATCTTTAAGTCTTCTGGTTCAACGAATAAATCATTAAAATTACTTGCTGATGTAACTGCAATTCTATCATGATTATCATAAATTGCATCTAAAAACGTTATAAATCTTCTAACTTTATCTCTTACATTAATACTTAAATATGGTATATCGGTTATTATAAAGCTTTGAAATGATGTACCTAATAATAAATAATCTCCAGCAGCTAATGGTTTACCACATAATTCTTCAAATGTAAATTGTGCAACATATGGATATGAACATTTAGGGACAACCAATTTCCTACCCCAAACTTCTAATTCAAAATTTTCAATAATTTCCTTATCGTCATTTTCTTTATTAAAATATTCATACCATTCTTCTACATGTTTTGATCTAATTTTAGCAAACAGTTTAGAATCGTATTTAACTCCAGGGTTGGGATATTTATAAACTGATGATATTGGTCTTGGAATTTTTCTATAATCTGTGGGACTATTTAAATATATAACTCTAGTTTGTCGTTTAATTAATTTAATGCAGGGGATAAATGATTTTCTTTGAATACCATTAAGATATAAATCATCTGGTGCTCTATTTGAAGTTGCAAATAATATAACTCCAAAATCTTCACTTAATAATATCATCATTAATCTTCGAAGTAACATAGCATCAGCAACGTCAGTGACTTGGAATTCATCAAAACATAATACTGATGATTCTTTAGCAATTTCACTAGCTAATAATGGTATAGTATCTAAATCATTATGATTATATTCAATTTTTAATTGGTGTGATCTTTTATGTAAATTTTGCATAAATTGATGGAAATGTAATCGTTTCTTTGTTAAATGTTTGGGAATAGTTTCATAAAATAAATCCATCAACATTGTTTTACCACATCCAACATCACCATATAAATAAATTCCTTTAACTTTATTATCTTTCTCTAATAAACTTTCAATATCAGGTTCTTTAACACTGCTAACATTAAACATTGTCAGGAAGAATTTACTCATCCCAACTTTTGGTTTTAAATCTTCAATTTGGGGTGTGGTTATTTCAGGGGTTGTATAATCATTTAATAATTCATGTAATTTTGATAAATTTGTAATTATATTTCTTTGATATGGATCATCTCTTAATTTCCCATTAGAAATCCGTTGATCATATAATTCAATTGGTGATATTAATCGAATTGCACTATTGTGGAAACCTTTATTTGAAGCAAAAGAAGGACTGAATGGTTTGGATTTCAATTTACAACATAGTCTGTTTATGTTCATATCTGGTGTCTCAAACTATGATTTTGAGATTTTTTTCTTTTCCCCATAGTTGAGACTCGGTAAATTTTGTATTTTCTTAAATATCTCGGATTCTCATTTAATGACAGATTTTAAACGTATCCCGGGCTTCCACACAAAGAAGTCATCAATAATACTACATACCACAAGAGGTTAGATATTCTCTTTCACTATCGCTCGATAAATAACATATATTAATGCTTAGTTAAATTCATATCACTCATAGTAAACAACAAATCATCATCATCCTCTCTCTTCCTCAGTTGCAAATAATAATCTTCACCATCGACATCTTCATCATCAAAGACATTTTCATATTGGATTGATTCTCGTTTATAAGTTGATGGAGTTGTACTTAAACCTTTTACATCTTTTGGTGAAGTTGATAATCTTGATGAAATACTTGGTAAATTAGTTTCAAATTTTGGTGATTGAGATTGTGATTGAGAATGTGATTGGGAATGTGATTGTGATGAGTTGGTCTTTTTCATTAATAATGATCCTACATTTGATCCTGAACCAGTATTTGAACCAACATGTGAACCAATATTTGATCCGATATTGGAGCCAGAAACTGAGGGACCCATATTAGTTGAATCCATAGTATTGGAACCTCTATGAGATCCAGATCTTGAACCACCTTGTGAGCCATGAGAACTATTATTACCCACAATATGTGACCCCATATGAGATCCCATATGAGAATTTAATGGTGAATTACCCATACCAGTACCAGGTGAACTACCAGTTCCAAGTCTTGGTGATCCGACTCTTGGTGATCCAATTCTTGGTGATTGAGTTAATATTAAACTTTGATTCACACTATCACTTAGTAATTGATGTTGACTCTTCATCATTTGGAATTTTGAAAGTACTTCTCTGTCGCTTACACTGTTAATTGATCCGCCTCCATATCCTGTAAGAACACCTCCACCAACAACACCACTTCCCGTACCACCACTGACACCTCCACTGACACCTCCACTGACACCGGGATTAATATTACCAGTTGTATTGCCTCCACTTAAACGAAGATCACCTTTACTATCAATCATTCTAACAAAATCTCCAATATCATCATCGATATATAATCCACTTAATGGATTAATTGAACTAGTCAGTCCGGCACTAGTACCTAATAAACTTTGATCAATATTAGCTTGTAAAATACTTTGTCTAACGCTAGTATTGGAAAATCTTCTTGAGGCTCTTGATCCAAATGATGATGAAAATCTTGGTGTACCAGTAATTTCATTAGAATTTGAATTTGAATTATCTTCATGTCCATTAAAATTTGATCCATGGGATGATGAAATTGATCTAGCTATACTCATTGGTGTAGCATTATTTATAATTGGTATACCACCAACACTGGTCCCACCGGTGGTACCATTATTAGCACCACTACCACTAGTTCCAGCACCAGTAACATTCCCAGTACTTATACCAGTTGTGCTTGCCCCAGTATTTGAACATACACTACCTCTTGGATTTCTTAACATTGCAACTAATGATGCATTAGAAGTTGATCTATTACTAGTAATTGAAATTCTTCTTTCTAATGATGATGGACCAAATGATTGATTAGATGGAGTATTTGGGGGCGGAGAATTACTGATTGATCCTACTTTAAATGGTTGAATACTTGGTCTTGATTTTTTAGGTGAATCTTCATGTTTTTCCTTTTCAGTCTTTTTAGAATCAATCATTATAGGCTGAACTTCTTCTTTGTCTTCTTTCTCTTCAATTTCTTGCTTGTCGTCTTTTTCCACTTCTTCTACTTCTTCTACTTCTTCTTCTTGTTGCTTTTCATTTTCTTTCTCTTCATCACCAAGTACAGGTTGGAAATCTTGTAATTGGAAATCATTAATTTTAAAATTCCAATGTTTCCTATAAACCACAGAAACTTTTAAACTACCAAAAGTAGTTTGAATTGGTTGAAATTGACGTTGAATTAAATGTGAATCATCAAATTTATTCATTGGTATAATGGTTTTCGATAATCCAATTCTACCTTTGGAACTAATTGGTTGTTTACCATCAATTACTTTATTAATTAATTTAATTTCATCAATTTCAAAATCTTTTGATCCTATACCTGATCCGGAACTTTCAAAATCTTTATCATCGTTATTAATATTGCCACTACTAAAATTATTGCCGCTATTATTATGATTATTATTATGCTTATTATTATGATTATTTTGAATTTTTAAACTTCTACGAAGTTTTTCAGCTGGCATTAATCTGGTAAATCCATAAAGACTTCTGAATAATATAATTGCTTGTTTATAAATCAATGGTAATTCATCAATTATTGATCCACTAACTTCATTATGATCAAATTCAATTAACCATCTTTCAATTACTATTTCATTTTTATTATTCTTACCACTACCACCACTTTGATTCCCACTATTCTTAAATACAGGCCATTGAATATTATTTTCATCATTTAAAACTAATAAACTTTTATTCCCCAATTTTCTCAAATCAATAATTGTCTCTATAATCATTGGTGATAAATTATTAATATCACTAGTTTTCCAAATTTTTAAATCATCTTTAATATTGATTGAAGGCAATAATAAATTAAACCATTTGTTTATCCTTATATTATCAGATTTAAAGTTTTCTTCTTCACTTCTTGATGTCACTATTATAGTCACTAACTTAACGAAAAAGTTTTGTACAACTTGTGTTAATTTTGCATTTTGCTTCTTCACATATGGATCTAGTTGTTTACTATCTATATCTTTAACCACCGGCGACACCATCATTAATTATTATTTACTATTATTATTTACTATTATTATTTTCTATTATTTACCTGAACCTTTTGATAATGATGTATATTTTGATGTTTTGATGTGTTATTGCTATTGATCTTAACTATGACCCCCCTAAGTCTTAATTTTGAAGTTGTGATATTGATCTAGCTATTGATGACCTTCCCAATGGATGTACTATGGGGATAGAATCAACCGAAAACCTATTGTATTATAACTAATACCAATATTTAAGGAGTAATTAAAAAACACAAAGACTAATCGTATGGGTTTTTTGACTTATCTCTCGTTACCTATATGCAAAAAAAAAAACAAAGAAATCAATTAACGATAACCTAAAAGAATCACTAAAGCTAATTAGTAATC